>OVAX01004401.1:0-13359 GCA_900406405.1 Lepidium africanum | reverse complement strand
GACTGATTGGACCGTCCCAGATCAGTCGCTGATTAGTCGCTAATTAGCGACTGATCTGTGACTGATACCGTCAGTCGCAGATCAGTCACAGCTTAGTCGGTAATTAGCGACTGAATTGCACCTAAATGTTTTAGTCACGAATTAGCGACTGATTTCACACTGATTTTTTTTAGTCGCAAATCAGTCTCAAATCAGTCTCAAATTTAGCGACTGAATTTTTCAGTCACAATATTCAGTCGCTAAATGCATGTTTTCATGTAGTGGATGTTCAAGACATATGATAGGAAAAAAAAGAGAACTTTGAGAAAGTTTGAGGAGGGAAGGTCACCTTTGGTGGTGGAGTGAAAGGCGAACTTAAAAGAAAAGGAGATACAGATAGATCTTCGCAACCAAGACTATATAGTGCCACTTTTTGTATGGTTTAAAGGCAAACCTCGTAATTATCGATCAGCTGTGTGATATGGATCTTGATGGGACATTCACAAAGATTGGGTGTAAGGCATATAACACATGGGGAATATTTGTCCTCGACTGAGAATAAGTGTTTGAGTGCTGTCAAAGAAAATGAAGGAAATTGTGGCATCAATGTTTAGGTCACATGAATTACCGGACAATGGTGAACTTGCAAATCAAGAAGTCATACAAGGACTACCTAAACTGCAAGGTACACGAGAGTTTGTGTGTGGTCCATAACGTATGGGAAAGCAAGTAAAAACTCAACACCGATCTATCTCAGATGTAAAATTAATAGCACCTTTGGAATTTGTTCACTTGGATCTCATGGGACCAATTCAGGTAGCAAGCATGGCTGGAAAAAAAATATATATATTCTGGTAATGGTTGACCATTTTTCATGATATACATGGGTCATGTTTTTAAGGGAAAATAATGAACCCCTTGACAGCTCCAAGATTCTAGCTCTACAGCTTTAAAACGAGCTTGATGGGATCAAGACAATTTGAAGTGATCATGACAGAGAGTTTCAAAATGTTATTCTTGATCAATTCTATGGAAATCAAGGCATAGCTCACATGTACTCTGCCCCTTGCACCCCTCAACATAATGGTGTTGTCGAAAGGAAGAACAGAACTTTGCAAAAAATGGCTAGAGCCATGTTACATGGAAATGGGGTGGCGAAACACTTTTGGGTAGAAGCTGTTAGCACAACCTATTACATCCCTAATAGATTATATGTTTGGAAAGGTACTAACAAGACTCCATACGAGCTGTAGAAAGGTAGACCACCGACTGTCAGCTACTTCCACCTATTCGGATGTGTTTGCTATATCCTAAATGACAAAGATCAACTTGGTAAATTTGACTCCAAGAGTGATATAGGCATGTTTCTTGGGTACTCGGGAACCAACACAGCGTTTCGAGTGTACAACAAATGAACATTGTTAGTACAAGAAACTATGAATGTGGTGTTTGCTGACTCATCCTCACCATTGGTAAAAATTCTTCCCATAACTTTAGAAGATCAAGAACCACAAACATCTGTATAAAAATCTGAAACACAGATTCTTGATCAGCCACATGTTCACCCAAAAGTTCACAGAAACCACTCTCAAAAGATGTGATTGGGGAGCTACACAGTGGGAGAATCACAAGAGAAAAACAGATTAGATCGACTTTAAATAGCTTGGGGGGGGGCGGGGGGGAGGGCGGGCGCAAGAATTGTTGCCACGGCCAAAAAATGCGAATGTCGTTGGCACCAAGTGGATCTTCAAAAACAAGATTGATGAAAATGGAAATGTAGTTCATAACAAAGCCTGTTTGTTTGCACAAGGGTACTCACAAGTGGAAGGAATTGATTTTGATGAAACTTTTGCACTTGTGGCACGACTTTGATTAATCATATTCTTGTTGGGGATGGCTTGCAAGCATAAATTCAAGCTATATAAAATGGATGTTAAAAATGCATTCTTGAATCGTTGGTTACAAGAGGAGGTTTCTGTTGAACAACCAAAAGTATTCGAAGATCTAGAACGTCCTGAGTATGTATACAAGCTACACAAAGCCTTGTTTGGTCTGAAACAGGCTCTTAGAGCCTGGTATGAAAGGTTGGCGACATTTCTGACATAAAATGGATACTTTCGTGAAACTGTTGACAAGACTCTACTTATCAAAGAATCAGAGTCAGATTGATGGTCAGAGATATATGGATAACATTGTTTTCGGTTCCACAAATCAGGTTATGGTTGAAAACTTTGTTAATCTGATCTTGTGGCTAACCAAAAGCAAAACAATGTCTTACTATCCAGAGCCGAAGCCGAATACATTGCTTTGGGTAGTTGTTGTATGCAACTTCTGTGGATGAAACAGATGGCTGATGACTATGGTACTCCTTCTGAACCCTTACTTATACATTGTGATAATCAAAGTGCCATGAATATTGCAAAGAACCATGTTTTGCATTCTCGAACTAAGCACATCATGATCAGATATCATTTTATTCGAGAACTTATTGAGGAGAAACTAGTCATTACCGATCATGTGAACACTGAATTTCAACTAGCTGATATTTTCACAAAACCCTTTGATTTTAATCGTTTCATTCAATTAAGATCTGCCATTGGTGTTTGTGAAATCTAATCATCACAATCGAGTGTGTAAAGTGTGGACAGAGACATGCCATGGATTTTGTTGTGCAACCTATTTCAAACGAGTTCATGGTATATAGTTGATTCTGCACACTATGGAAAACTATTACATGTCATACCGTTCTGTGTCAATTATGTAATAAGGGTTGTGTTGCTGTAGACGAAGAGGTCAAAGAGATGAAGGGAGCAATTGTATTAGCTGATTGAAGCCAAGTGATATCTGTTACATGGCAGAGTGACTTGTGAGAAAAACATTGAATTGAGAAGTCAAGTGATATTCATGTTCAGTCTTTTGAAAAATGAGTGTAAGCACAAGGTTAAGCAATGATTTGTTCTCTGTCCTATGTGTACCCAAGTTTCATAAAAAAATAATAATAAATAAAAATAGAAAAAGGTGTTTGATATGGGTACACACGGCTAGTTGTCTCTCTATAGAAAACTATAGCTACCTGTTATGTAGTGATACAGAGTATTACAAAACACATAGGATAAAGATATGACTGGTGAAAGACTGGCCACATGAACTAATCATTTATATGGTGTAGACTTGTGATAATATTTGTGTGATAATCTTTTCTATAAGTCTTGTTTCTTTCGGTTCGTTGCACAACTCGCTGTGAGGATCTCCACATGTAATGTTTTGTTTATTTTAAGTCAATAAACAAGGAGCAATTAATGTGTAAATTTGGTAGGTGTTCATATGTTTTTGAGATTGATTTGGGTTACTCACATAGATTTAAAATTATGAATCTTTTGATTTTAATTGTGGGCTACACGAGTCTGTTTTACTTTTGTCTGTGTTTCTGGATTGTGTTTCTGGCTTGTCTATTTAAACAGGCAACAACAAAAAGGGGGGATGGCCCAGATCTTAGGCTCAATTCACTGAGGAATCTAAAGGTTTAAGAGAAAGAGTTCCTAGGGTTTTTATATGCCTCAAAGATTGCAAACGTCTATCAACTCTCTCTCTCTCTCTCTCTTTGAACTCTGAAACGTGCTTCCCTCAAAACTCAAAGAGAAATTAGAAACAAAGTCTCTCTAATCTTCTCTTGAGTTGTCATGAAATCAATGCTCTCATCACTTTCTTGGCTTGTTGGACACCCATCGTCATCACAACGTAAGGAGAGTTCTTCTTCATCATCTCCAATGGATAAATTGCATGCCTCAACTGTGAAATCACTCGCAGAAGTGACCACGGAGAAATCATACTCATCGGAAAAAACCCTAGCCGAGGGTGAATCGCAATCGTTAGAAAATATAGTCGATGTTACCATGGAGTCTCAAATGGAAGATATGGGGGCTGTTGATCTATAACTAGAAAATCTGGGTGTTGGAGATAAGGCCAGAAGTTCATCAGAAGAGAAAAATCTAGTTCCTTCCGCGGAGCGATGTACGATCTCCCCTTCTGCATTCCCGCGCGTGAGCAAATCTCTCTTGTTTGAACACCAGAAGGGTTCTTCCTCTACGAAGCTGAAAGTTTGTAAAGCTGGTCAGAGTAAAGATACTCATGTGGTCAATCTATCTAATTTACCGGAATCTCCCTCTCACGCATCAAAAGACTTTCAAGCGCCACCTGTCTCTTCTCGTCTCCGACAATGTCCACAAGCTCCACCTATTTAATCCAAAAACAAGTGTCAGAAAATGGTTAAGGAGTCGGTTCAAGCACAAGTGAAACAAGAGACTCTTTTGTCTATGAAGGAAAGGTATGAAATCTTCTCCACATCTAAACAAATTCTGGAAGAAAAGGTGTTTTTTTTAGATGAAGGAGAACTAATTCAGGATCAACGAATCGGCTGGGTTAATGAGGACTATGTCGAAAATCTCTCTGTATGCTCGGGAAATTATGTTCGAATTCTTTGTTGCTCTACCCTCAACTCCTATCACAGAAAAGGCCATTACAGTGAACCTTCGAAAGACGAAGTTTATATTCTCACCTGCTCTGGTGAATAATCTGTTTAGTCTAGAGGATATTGACGACTCTTCAACCAAAGAAAAGATGCTTTATGTCACAGATGATGCAATTGCATCCTTCCTCACTTATGGCGCAGTGACAACTTGGAAGGGTATCCTCTCTTCATCATTCATTCTAGAGTTCAGGTATCTGGATCTACTCTCCAAACTGGCATCCTACAAACAATGAGTCCTATGGTAACAAGACGCGTGCAAGGATCATTTACCATCTACTAAATGGACTGCCATTCAACTTAGGGAAGATTTTTTTTTATCATGTCTTGGATGTGGCACAGAAACCTGAGTCTAAGTTCTGGTTGCCCTATCCAAGTTTGCTGTTCAACTTGCTGTTGAAGCAGCATCCGATTCCTGTCAAGACGAAAGGAGAATCTAAGCCTCCTCGTGCTCGAAAGCCTGTCAACAAGGTTGATGCAAAAGAAAAGGTGAAAGCACCTGCATCTACTGCTAAAAGGACTACCTCTAAGACCAACAAAGGACCTTCAGCTGCTCAAACTCAGAAAGTCATCATGCAAGCCATTCAGCTGTTAGAAACTCTGCTTGTGCCAGGTAAAATCTTCTGTCCTTGATTCATCAAGATGTGACTATACTGTTTTAACTCAGTTATGCAATCAAACAAAGGGAGATGACTCCGAGACTGAGTCTGTTGATGCATAATCATGGGGGAGCAAATGCTTTTGTTTTCTATGCCTTGTCTTTGTGTGCCTTTTATTTTTTGTTCCGGTGTGGCTCTTTTGAAGAACTTATTTTGGCAGCCTTGTTGTTTGCTTGAATTATAATGAAAACCGTATGACTTGTGTCGTTATATTTCGGCGATAAGATGATTTGTGCTCTAGTATTTTGCATCTTGTGCTTGTCTAGCCTATGCTCTGTTTTGAAACAGGTAGAGTGAAGTGTTTGATTATCAGACTGAGTTAAAATTGGGGAGATTGAAGATGCGTGGATCTCAAGCAAGAGTCACATGGATGAAGTGGGAGCAACAAGTCGGGTTTAAGTAAAAAGTGTCTTGTGGAACAAGGAAGAAACAAAGACAGGGAACTGTGAAGAAAATCAACAGATCACTGTTAAGCAGAAATGGAAACTTGACATATCCTATAAGTTTCCATTTCAGAGAGAATTGGGTGATACTATGTTTTTGTTAGATGCTTTATAAAAAGGCTAGAAGGGTGGGCATGGCCGCCTAACTCTTTAGAGCTTTTGGGGTAGAGTTTAGTTTAAGTTTTAGAGAGAATAAACTATCCTGAGCATTTTTTGGGATTGAGTGTTGTTTTTATTCGTTTTGTGTTGGTGAGTGTTATAACTGACATGTATAAAACTTTTGTCGAAAATTTATATCAATAAAATGAATCAAGCATTTGGATCGGCGCCTTCCAATCACAAGTTGTGTATTGTCTGCCTCTATATAATTTCAGATTGGAAATCTACTCTTTTATCAGTTCATGAGCTTAGGCATTCATATTTTCCTAGATGATCATTGATGAATCAAATTATGATTTCTGTCTTTGGGGACATCCGATAAAATTGGAACGTAGTATGTCATGTATTGAATATGTCCACAAGCTGAATTTGAGGTTCAATTCTAAAACACACCACTATATTTTGGATTGTAACCAAATTATTATTACATATTACAGGTAGATCCTTCACATTTAAAGGCTATATTGTTGATCATCTCTTCTTTTTCTGTCTAATCTATCTCTAAAATCCTACCAACAAATTTTTTTGAGTGATATTTCAACAAAAATCTAGTTGATATTCACTTCCATTAAATAAAATAACCAAACAATTTTGAGTGTAATAATTCTAATTTACTGACACTTATTCCAAAATTTAGTTTAAGGTATTGTTGATGTTGTCTCATGAGTTAAGTAGCCATAAACACACACAAAAGGACTTTTAAAAGATGAAAAAAAAAAAACAAGTAGCATCTTGTTTAAATGAATATATATTATGGAGTATCTAAAGCTAAAGTGTGTATCAATGTAATTCTATCCAACAAATCAAAGCTTATCTGCTACTTCTCCATTAATACAGACTTTAACTTTTGTGGTTGAATTTTGGAGCAGATGTGTGTCCCACTGTAGTCCAAGTAAGACATGTATTGAACACGTCCACATGTTGAATTTTGTGGTCAAACTCTAAACCATGCCAGTATATGTTGGATTGTAACCAAATTAATATCATATATTATAGGTACAAGTTTCATGTTTAGAGGCTATATTGTTGATAAACTCTTAGTCATCTCTCAAATCTCTATCTAAAATCATACCAACATCTATTTTCGAGTGTAGTTTCAACAAAAGATCGAGGTGATATTTACTTCAATAAAATTGTCTTAGCTATAACCTCTCAATGTATTGCCTTTGCCAGAACAAGTTTAACCAGGTATTATATTATGTATTTTAGTTAAGGTGTTCTCGTATTTAAGTATTTATTTGTTTACAACTGCATCTATAAGATTTGATCCATAGCTTAAAATTTTCTTTTAATTTACTAATTTTAGTGGGAAGTGATCAAAACCTTGATTCCAGAATTATTAGTTGTATTATTCTAACTATCAAACTGAAAAGAATTCGATTGTAACTAAGTTAATGCCTTGTTTTATTCCATAAACAATATTTATTTTGTGAGAAAAATTTCAACGCACACTGCGCGCTGAGTGTCGTCGGTTATATAAAATATTAAAGTCATTTCTTCACCGACTCAACATAATTGATTTCATTTATATTACCAACTCCATAATCATTGTCGTAATCTTATTTGACTTCATTTCCACAATCGACTCAAAAATTTACGTCGAATAATTTAAATCACTTTTTTTTTTGACGCAAAACGTATACTTTAAAATAGTTAACAGTCGACGCTAAATCACTTATCTTTTTGATACAAAAGTGAAAGAACAATATTTTTATTCAAAATTAAAATACATAAGATGAGTAATAGTCAAAAGTGAAATAACATTTTCATTATAGTCAAATGAGTTTACAGAGCATAGATATCGTCACTGAATTTACAGAGCAAGAATATTGTCACTGAATTTACACAGCAAGAGTTTTTGGAGAATCAACAGACGATTTTGGTTTCTTTTTGTGTCTTTGAGTTTCAACTTGTATCTGAAATTAGAGAAGCTAAAAGTGTAAGACTCAAAACTAAATTAGATCAAGACTCAAAGCTAAAAGAGAAAAATCTCATCTCATCATATATCACACTGTAAATAAGACCAAATCAGAACAATGTAGCAAAACAGATCAAATTCAAGCTTAGGCAGCATTTAACAGAGAGACACAAAACTTAAAACAAAAAGAAAAACTTACATTGGTTAGCTTTGGTTCATCTCAAAAACATCATTGTCAAACTTGTAAACCATTTTGTATTAACCAATTTATGTTCTTAACAGAAAATTGCAGTAATGGAGGAAGAGCTTAAGACAAAAGAGGAGCTTATAAAGAAATATATAAACGTTGTCCAAGAATCTCATAAATGAATGAAAAAATAGATAGAGAAACATAGAGTAGAGCTTGAGAATGTATAAAACATCATCAATCTATAAGTTTATTATATTTTGTCGGTTCAATGGATCTACGTAAGTGTCAACGGTAAATAATGCTATTCTCTACTCATTATTTATCGTTCTATTTCTATTTTACATTGTAAGAGCAAAGCTACAATTCTGAATCCAGTTAAACCTGCATAACTAACAATCACTTTTGTCACAAAAAATAATTTTAAACATTTGGCAATGCTTATCAAATTACGATCACACAGAATTGATAATTGCAATACATCTGTTTCCCTATATTCAAACTCCAACACAACAAAATATACAATAAGTGCCAAAACTTTCTCCAGAAGAATGCAACACAACACTTGTAGAACATTTAATTCAATAAACAAGAGAATTAGAATACTAGAACTGTAGCATTAAGCACAATAAAAACTGTTACAAGTTATGTTCAGATGCATCATTGATTATGAACACAGCAAAGAAGAACAATACTGAAAGTTTTGGAGCAAACTCTTATCTAAGTTCCAATTTCTTATCTCCCATCGCTCTGCAAAGTCATTTCGTATACCTGAGATTTTCCATTTCTCATTTTTCCACAATTACCACCATTTCCACCATTAAATAATACAACTCTCTACTCATTATTCATCTTTCTATTTCTATTTTACATTAGAAGATCAAAACCACAATTCTTACAAAAAGTGCATGCAATTATACTAT
This sequence comes from Lepidium africanum, assembly GCA_900406405.1. Lineage (NCBI taxonomy): Eukaryota > Viridiplantae > Streptophyta > Magnoliopsida > Brassicales > Brassicaceae > Lepidium > Lepidium africanum. The sequence continues at coordinate 4,566 of OVAX01004401.1, read as the reverse complement.
TTTGTGGCTTCTTTTGCTCATGGTTATCTTAACGAAATCAGCAAATTCAACACAATTTCACACTTCACAACAAAATTTATTAAGAAACTAGATAAATTTAATCCGTCCAATCTAGAAATCTACATCAAAATCATCAAAACATTTAAGCCAGTAGCAAATTCAACACAATTTCATGTTTCACATCAAAATTGATTTACCAAAATAGATAAATTAGGTCATTCGATCACAAAACTAGAAAAATTATCTCAACTAGCAAGCAAACCTAATTTGAATATGAAACCTAATTTGAAGACTAACTATGAATGAAAAGGAGAAAATCGAGATTGGAAATTACCGGTGACGAAGATGTTTCTCAGCTCAAAATTTTGAAATTAAATACACTAACTTATGTTTCGAACAATTTTGCAATTAGAATCGATATTCTATTTTTTGTTTTGGGTCGAACAATTCTGCAATTAGAATCGATATTCTATTTTTTGTTTTGGGTCGATTATTAAACTGATAGAAAGTTCCGTATATTTTCTAATGTCAACAACGGTTTACTAGTTGACCCAAATCAACTGACTTAACCAAGTGCTTTTGTTGTAGTGGCACAAGACTAATGGGGTTTATTTAAATGTGTTGCGGTGCTAGTTCAAGCACTTCCTCTGATAAAACAAACATCAAAAGATATAAACGTGGTACTCCCTCTCTGTTTTTTTTCAATTAATTTAATATAAAAAATCACACAAATTAAGAAAATCAAATAATAGTTATTAATAAATATATTTTTTTGCACTATATAATTTTCTATAATTTTACGTAATTCAATAAAATCAATTAATATTTGTAAAATTTGTAATTCATAATCATTAACTTATAAAATTTGCATAGAAAATGACAAAATTAAATTTTATAAGACAATTAAAGATGACAAAAAAATCTATCTTTGATGAACGGAAGCAATATTAAGTAAGCAAATATTACATAAAATAAATTTGGACTTCAAAAAAAAGCTTTACTGTAAAAAAATAAGTGGTCCAATTAGCTTACCTTTGATTTAGCTAGGCACCAGATGATGAATTCGAATCCCGTTTTAGAAAATTTTGACTATGGATCGAGTCTTGTCGATCCTATGATTACTTGTTAAAAAAAAATAATAATTCAAAGACCATTACCTTGATCACAGTAACGAAACAAACTACAAAAGCCCATGTTCAAATTCCATTTAAGGGGGTCTTGAAATAAGTTAAACAATAGAACTATGTAATTTTTTTTTAATCTTTCTTTCAAACAAATATTACTTAAAGATAACAACTACAAAATATTAAATTTGTAGCAAAACATGGGCTACAAAACCTAAGTAATATCCCCAGACATTATGATATTTCTTGATTATAACCGCAATAATTTCAAAACGTAAGTAATATCCACTAGCTATTAAATTCTGTAAACCTAGTGATCTCTTGAATACCATTAACTATTCAGATATATTGATATGTAAACTAATGAAGTTCAGTCACCAATCTTTGACTATAGAAAACACTTATGGCCATATGAAATCCAATTGAAATATCTTAAAACTCAGACCAAATCCGAAGTTAAGAAAAATCAATATATAAAAATTAATAAGAAGATATGAAAATATATGCATAAAAGAAGATCGATGGTGGTGGCAAAAAAAAAAACAGGTGATGACAGAAGGCTAGAGAGCACAAAGGAGTAAGATACATATATTGTATCTTATCATATGTGCTCTCTATCTTCTGTCAACACTATCAATGTCTTCCAAACCCATCAAAAACTGGTTTTTGATTAAGTTTAAATGAAAGAATGTTAGAGGAACTTGATACTAACCTCTTGTAGACTTTAAGAAATCGACAAAATACCAAGTTTAATAATCATCGTAGCTATTACTGAAGATCTTTTCATATAGAAGGACTAAATGAATAGATTTTGTTGATGAGATGATGATTGTGAGCTTTGTTGAAGCCATTATTTATAGATGTACAAAACCAATTATTCATCTGCCGCAATTGTATTGATCTTCGTTTTGTTTCAGCAAGTTTGCAATAATGTTGTAATGAAATGGGTTCCTTTGGTATATACGGATCATGAATCTATTCTAGTTAACCAAAAATAAGCGAAAAAATCGTTAATTTTTTGGATTATCTACATATTTTGCAGGATACATACATCTACCATTTTGAATTGAGTAAGTAAATATAAATATATGAATACAAAGAAAAATATTTTTTTTCAAATCTATTTTTACAGTTTGTTTTACCATATTTTTATTCTAAATAACTACTTGATTGACACGATAAAGTTTTGGTTATAAACCTGACATTCTCAACCCAAATAATGTATATTTATAAAGTATCTTTGAATTTGTGATTAAGTGTGAGGTCACACTTGCATTATTGATGACAAGTCATATGAAAAGAACGGTCAAGAAATAAAAACAAAAGAATTATTATATATATTTTTTTTTGTTAACTTGACGTCCAGGCCAAAACCTAGGCCTGAGAATTTGACCCGACCCGAAATGTTCGACCCGATATGAACCGGAAATTTGACAAATCGGGTCGGATTTTGATAAGTGAATCGGGTAATTCGGATAGTGTTTAAATTGAATTTTCTTCTTCTTCACTCGAATTTTCTTCATCTTCACTCGAATCTTTTTCTTCACTTAATTCTTCTTCTTCTTCACTTATTTCTTCTTCTTCACTCTTCTTCACTCGATTTTTTTCTTCCTCTTATTCTCCTCACTCGATCTTCTTCTCACGCTGCTTCTTATCCTTTTCTTCTTCTTCTCGATCAGCTTCTTATCATTTTCTTCTTCTTCTTCTCACAATTCTTCTTCTCGATCTGCTTCTTCTTCTCCTTTGATTCTCCATCTTTTCTTTCTTTGATTCTCCTCCTTCTCCTTCTTTTTCTTTGATTCTCCTCTTCTCTTTCTTCTCGATTTGCTTCTTCTTCTCAGGTTGATTTTTTTTTTTTTTAATTCGGGTTGGTTCGAAAACAAAAATTAATTATTGAACTAACCGGTAACCGAACTGACCCGAACCATAATGTAACTTGGTTATTTACGGTTCAATTTTAAAATCTGATAAATAACTGAAACCCGACCGAACCGACCCAACCTTTGACCCCAAATCGCAGGCCTACCAAAACCTATGTAATTTTTGGAGAGCCAGTTCTGATAACTAGTCTAACTTCGAGTTTTAAATGTAGTTGTTTAAAGATATAGTTTCCAGCAAGACAAAAACTCATAATGATGGAGTTTTGTTATTCCAAATCAACTTCCTACTGGTACTTGATTGAAAGGAATTAATAAAATACAATAACAAAATTTAGAAGAATAATCATGTTTTTGATTCTTTCTAGTTATATTGTAATCATTTTTCTATAATTTAAAAACGTGATTTTTTTTTTCTTTTATAACTAAAACACGTGAAAACTCAATAATACATTTTCAAAAACGTGTACACGTGAACAAGTGTTAAATCATTCCAGTGTTTGGTCATCTGCCTAATTAAGTTTTAATCATGTAACTCTAGCATATTTTATTTCCTGTAATCTTAACAAGAAAAGTTTGGAACAAAACAACCTAGTAAATAGTAATATAGGGTCTAAATGGTAACAGCTAAATCTAGTTGAATCTGACTGAATGTGGATACTGGCTGAATAATATTTTTTCAGTAGAATCTCGCTGAATATGTTAATATCAAGTGGTAACAATGGAATATGGCTGAATGTGGTGAAATTTATTAGTTTAGTAAAATAAAATAATTTTCCCACAAAACAACTTAATTTTAAAATAAATTATGAAAAATTTAACTAATACTTAAAAGTTAAATAATAATTAAAAATATTATATAAAAATATACTTCCATAATATTTTGGTTAATATATATATATATATATATAAATAACCTATAAAACTGAAGTTAACTCAATCTGAAATAGAATGTATCAAATCAAACTAGAATTAGCTATATAGTTGAATGAAACCTATATTTATATATCTGAAAACCAAATCCGAATTTAAGTAATACTGGAGTATCCAAATACAATACAATTATATACCTAAGATTGTTTTCTATAGAAAATTAAATATTTAAATATTATGAATTATAATTTAAAATCTGATTATATTATTATTCATTTTGGACAAAATAACAAAAAATCCAAAACATTCAATTTTTATAGATATTTTGAAGTTTATTAGATTTTTTATAATAACTCTTAATTTGTTTTGATTCTGAATAAAACACATGAATTCAAACTCAATCAAAACTAAATTGTTCGCATTAAATTAAGATATGTAACAAAATACCACAATCAAACCATGCCCAGTAGATACTGAACCAAACTCAATCTATATAATATGTTCGAATAAGTGTTAAGTAAGTGAGATTAAGAACTTGAAAAATCCTCTAAGCACGATACATTTCATGAATGTCTATATATAAGGAGAGATACACACTTAGTTTATTATTTATAATTAATTATATAATTATATATATATATATATTAATTAAAATATATATAATAAAAAAAGTTGTGGAATTGTGGAATTGT
>OVAX01004400.1:0-13496 GCA_900406405.1 Lepidium africanum | reverse complement strand
ATTATACGAAGGATTTCGTATGATGCGCTTGATACGAAGAAGACTTGATCAAATCCAACAAGGTTTTCTGAACAGATTTAGATGACGAGGAGCAGGTGGACCCCTAACTTAGATGGTCGAAGAACTTTGTTCACAAGTAAAACCCTAATTTATTTGATCGGTTACCTTAAATTCACAAGTTAGTTGAGTTATCTATATAATAAGGTTCACGAAGGTTTTACGATAGGAAAGATTCTGTTTTATTTTATCAAAAAGAAAAGAAAATATTCTGTTTTATCTATTGGAAAGATTCTGTTTACTAATACCGTATTTAAGAATAACTAGTTTTGTAACTCTGCAAAGTTCTTTTATTTTTTGGTGAAACCATGGGAGGTTAACCTCCCACTAATTTATTTATAAAAAAGAAAATTACAAAGTAACAGTCCGAGTCCTTCCAACACCAGTAATATTATTCTCTAAACATCAACGAAATTCAAAGGAACATAAATCAAACAAATGCAAGCCTAATGGCAAAGTGAAAGCATAGTTGGTTAAACTATCTGCAAGACAATTTATTTTTTTATACACATGACAAATTTGGACTTTTCAGTTCTTAAATAAAAAACTATGACACAGATATATATCATCAGGAAAGATAAGGGATAACTATTAGGGATCTCTGTCTTAAGAAAATCAACCACCATCTCAGAATCAATCTCCAAACCAATCTTGGGTATCTTCCTATCCTAAGCAATAGCTAAACCATAATAAACTCCCCATAGTAGCTAGCGGAGCAGAGCAAATACCTATAAAAAATATTTGATAGATATGGGGAGTTTTGGAGATATTAAATACCTCTGCAAAGTTGAACACAATATAAATAGATATGTTTGATATTTGATTTAAAAAATATTTCTTAAAGAAATATATGTTCTATTTTATTTTAGAATAAATTTGGTTATAAAAGTTAAATGAGCTAAATTTTCAAAAAATTGTTAATTTTATGAATATGAACTTTATATTTGATTTTTCTTTAGCGTATTTAATTTTTAAGATACTCTTTTAAGATATCAAATATTACTATTATATATACTTATTATTGACTTGTTGTGAAATTGCTAAGTTAATTAGTCTATATGTATGTATGAGTTTATATCATGAATATGGTTGGTTATATTATAAAAGATAGACAAAAAGGGAAGTACTAATTCTATATAAGTTGAGTTTGGAGTTAAAAAGCAAATAGTGGTTGAAGCGATACTTTACTCGGATGCTTGGCCTAAATTTCGATCTCTTTTAGATTTTATAGCTTCTCTTCTCTGTCGTTTTACTTCTTGGAGTATTTCCTTATCACAGGGTTTGGCTAATAAGGGAGCTCGGCAGATTGCTCTTAGTGTGACACGGGATGGTCGGTTTAGTTTGTATGTGGCTCCTGGTGAATCTTCTTGGCTTAACTCGATTATAACTGAGCCTAAGATATTGAAGCCTATGAGCATTTATTTCAACTACACATTCTTGTTCAATCAATTCTTCATCATTGCAAGTAAGAGTGAGTCTCAACAGTGACTCAGAACACACATTTAGATCAAGTTCTCGTTGAAGTCTTATGCGTGTGTTCTCAGTCACTGTTAAGACTCACTCTTACTTGCAATGACGAAAAATTGATTGAACAAGATGGTGTAGTTGAAATAAATGCTCATAGGCTTCAATATCGGAGGCTTGGTTATAATAGCATTGGAGGTTACATACTAAATAATACGAGTACTCTCGTAGAGGTCTGTATCGATACTGTCTACAAAATGAATTTCAAAGAGAAGCTCAAAAACGATCTTCAAAAGAGAAACAGAAAATTGTTAGACCCAAATACCTGAAATCAAGTAAACAACAACAGAACCAAAACTAAAACCAAACACAATAGCTATGGAACCTAACAAGATCAAAAAGACAAAGAAAATTGCAGAAGATTAGAGAAGAAAAATAGAATTGCAGAGCCATGAATAAGATCACTACACTTGAGCGAATTAATCTGTCTAATCCGTTGTGCAAGATTCCAAAACAGTTTCACTCTAGGGTTAACTCTGTTTCCAATGAACTGTGCACTCGGCGCAAAGGAATAAAACTCTCAACTACAAGAAAGAAAAATAAGGAAAAGTCTTTTCTGTTTCTCTATGTCTATCTATTTAATAAGAATATACATCCTCCTTAAATAGACAAGAACTGGTTGAAGGTTGATTCTCACCTTCCACTTCTCCTCTTTAATTCGAGATTTAAGAGAAACTTAAAGATGGAGGAATGACAATGTAACGTAAAAGCCAAAGTAACGTAAAAACTAGAATGTAGGTTTTATTTATTTTGTAGTTGGATTTGAAAGAAGAAAATCAAACTTTCATAGCCCACATAAAAGTCCAATTTAAGAACTATGCCCAAAAATTCCCTACATGTTTTAACAAATTGAGAAAAGATAAAATTTACTGTTGATGTGGCTACGACTTGAATCAACAAACTGAAAATTTCGCAAATCTATTAAATAATAAGGCAAAGCTTATTTTATAAGCCTACATCATAAGTGTTATAGTGAGTCTTTATTAACTCACTGTATTGGCCAGCCTAGACTCAACACTTACTTAGATATATTATGTTCAATAACATATCCCCAATACAGGTATAAGAGCATTAAGAGACTATATGTCTCATCCTATATACATTCAGAACATCACATATCAATTTAACAACATTCTTTCGTTTAAACATTTGAACCTAAATTTTAAATTTAATTAAAATTTTAGGTATAGAGCCTAGAATAAGCTAAATAATAAAGATAGCAGTCCTATTTTCTTAATTGTATCCAAGACTATTTGTCAATACAACTTTTAGTCAAAAGATCAACAAGATTCTTTCTAGACTTCACAAACACTAGTTATAACACTCCAGCTTTAACCAAGCCGTGTATCACTCTTCATTGCATACATATATGCTTTTTATTCCATTAAAGCTTGTTATTTGTCGCAACAATTACAACTTGATAATCTCACCTCTTAGATATGGAAGAATACATTTTTCCTATCAATGTGAGAACGAAAACATAATTTTTAACCAATCCTTTTTGACCAAAATCTTTGACCGTAAGGTAATTTTTTGACAAACACACAAATCTCCAAAATATGAAACAATGCCTTTTGCAATTAGTAAATACAGATTTCGATGTTACTAGATGATGCACATTAATTTTCTAAAGATAAAAGCTGTTTTTAAAGACTCAACATCTCAAGCCTCAATCATTTATCAAAATGCATATAAATAATTTTAAATAACAAGCATTAGAAAGCAACACCATATATAGCATATTTCACGAACGTAGCTTCTATGGTTTCAGAATATATTGAGTTTCTTTAAATTTTGATAAACTTACTTTAATGAGATACCCCCACAATTGATCAGCTTCATACATATTTGGGCTTTACTCTCACTTGAAGTTTTCTTTGTTCCATCACAACATTAAAATTTGAGATACATTTCTCACAAAACACGAAATCATTAACAAATAATCAATTTACGCAGCAAAGTGGTCTTTGGCCTAGTGGCTGGTGGTAAGTCCACAAGAGGCGGACGTACTTGCACAACCAGGGATCGAGTCCCGCCGCCTGCATTATGCAGGAACTTGGCTATTGGGCCGGCCAATTGTGGCCCAATGTTGACAAAAAAAAAAAAAATCAATTTACGCAACATAAAATTCATAAGCTAGGTAACTGTGTTTTCAACAATTACACAGTTTCCCTTCATTATTTTTGTTATAAAAAAAACCATGAATTTGCTGCAGCATAATTCCATATCCTACAAAGACTTATTAGAAAAACTAGATGATATATAAATAGATATCTTTGCAATCACCCTACCTGTCTTTGATTGTCTAAAACTATCAATGTTTATATCATAAGCTCTCTTGTCAAAGAAAGCTTTGAGCCACCAGAGAAATTCTCACAACACTACCTGAAACTTTTTTGTGTGTGAGGATTTTTATGTGGTAACTGAATACGAACCTGCTGTGGAACGTAAAACATCACTCATTCAACGCAGCCAACTCCTGAAGACATCATCAGATCAACAAAGCTCTCTGATTCAAATTGGATTTTCTGTCTTTAAACTCACATCAAGAAACTTGGTATCCATGGACATGAATGGTTAAATCTTCAGAAATTCCAGATTTAAATATAAGACCACTACGCTTGAGCGAATTAATTTTTTTAATCCTTTGTGCAAGATTCCAAGACGGTTTCACTCCAGGGTTAACTCTGCTTCTAGTGAACTGAGCACTCAGCTCAAAGGAACGAAACTCTCATCCACAAGAAAGAAAAATAAGGAAAAGTCTTTTCTGTTTCTCTATGTCTCTATCTATTTAATAAGAATATACATCCTCCTTAAATAGACAAGAACTGATTGAAAGTTGATTCTCACCTTCCACTTCTCCTCTTTAATTCGAGATTTAAGAGAAACTTAAAGATGGAGTAACGACAATGAAACGTAAAAGCCAAAGTAACGTAAAAACTAGATTTTAGGTTTTATTTATATTGTAGTTGGATTTGAAAGAGGAAAATTAAACTTTCATAGCCCACATAAAAACCTAATTTAAAAAATATTCCCAATAAAACGTATTTTTCAAGTAACTTTCTCTCACTTAAACTCTCTGATTTTTTTCTCCGTCGATCTCCTTTCCCGGTTTGCCGGTCTCACCGCCGCCGGGAAAAGAAGCCCATTGCGCCGTCGATCCGTATCTCTAATCCTCCGCCACTGCCGCTTACGAACGCGCTTGCTTAACCCATTTGAAGATGACCATGAACCTTCTTCCTTCAAATCCTCTCTACACATGCATGGTGTGAGGAGCTCCAATCTTGGGTATTTCTTCTCTCTGCCTCTTCTTTAGACTTTAAGTACTCCATGGTCTTAGATCTAGTATGAGATTTGGTAGTTAGGTGAAATCCCATTTCTAGATGCTCTTCGGGTGTTGTTCCAGATTATTGGCCTTCTAATTTAGTTGAATTGGTATTTGTTGCGGTGTTTGGTTCATCTTCGTTTGGTTGCTTGTCACTAGCGATGTGGCGGCTTGGAGTTTTTGGGTTCAATCGATTTTGCATGTCCCTTTAGTTATGTCTTATGTAATGTTTATCTAGCTTGGTTAAGTTTTTTATTCTCTCCTCCTTCCTCTCGTCGATAGAGTGATGGGAGTATATATCTCGGCGATAGAGTGATGGGAGTATATCTCTCGGGTTTCTATAGACGTCGAGTCCCTGTGTTCGTCTACCTTGATATACCCATCATATTTTCTACCATTTACTCATCACATCAACCTCATCTATGTTCTCTGGTTATCGGTGATGCATCCAAGTAAATGAGATGACTTTGTGTGTTGGTCTTTTCAGATTATTTCAAAGTCAGGTTAAGTTCTGTTTAGATTGACTTGTCTATGTCCACCTGGGTTTAATCGAATCGTCCCCTTCATCACTCTTTTCTCCTAAAGTGAGTGATAAGTTGATCAAGCGATTTTTTTAAGTCTCCTCCACTAGAAATGAACATCAGATTTGATCGAGGTCTGATTGGATGTTGCTTCTCCATTACCATCAAAAGAAAGATTGGAAGGAAGCACAAGTGCATTAATTTCCGAAGTCTACTAATTACTCAAGTGAGGACATGGAAATTGAACATGCAATTAGAACATGGCCTCCTAAAGGAAAAGATATCCGGATCTGGATGAAGTCTCATCCAACCAAGCATCCAAATCCTTGTGAGTTTTGCTTGGAATGCTCCACTCCCTGATTCATCTTGATAGGTAAAGCTTATTTACCTTTCATCTAATGTATTTGGCTTTTGCCTCTGTGTTTTTATTTTCTGAACTCATGTTATGACTTTTGTGTACTATGTTATGTCTTCATCTTAATATATTTAGTTTTCTGAAAAAAAAAAAGATATTCCCAATAAGGGTGTATCGTGTAACAACTCATGTGATTAATTCATTACTTTTGTGGGTATTTGTTATTATTCCTCTTCTCAAATTTGTTTACTTATTTATTATTTAAAATATGTCTTATTATCTTTATAGAATATGGTTTAACTGATTAAACCAGTCCAACAAACTATTCATTACTATTACCGAAACGATCTCTGGCCCAGTTTTCATAAAATTGGTCAGATTACATAATTTCTCTAAGAGGAATTTTAAAAAATGTTCTTTTTAATATGTCTTTTTTCTAAAAGTACTCCCTCATATCTAATTTTTTCTCTCAAGTTCCAAAGAAAAGAATATGTTTTGTAAAGGATACGTCAAAAACATATTTTTAAAATTCCTCTTCTTCTAATTACCAAAAAAGAAAATGTAATTACTTAAAAAAATAGCTATCAAATAGAGGGAAAAGCATAATACACTTTCAATAATTTGATTACCATAGAAAATTTCTCACTTGCCTTACTTGCCTGCATATTTTTGTTAAAAAGACTTATATGCACATTTGCATTGGATCATTGTGGAAAAAGTATAAGCAAATAAAAAATAGTTAACTTTATTGATGTTAGAAGACCAATTGTTTAAAATAATACATACAAAAAAAATACGTGGATGATCATTATGAGTAGCTAATTCAAATCGGAGAAGTGGGTCGTATAGATCTATTAAAATCATTAAAATCTAACATATCCAATTAAAATTTTAGGTTTTCTTAATAACCTATTTTATAACCAAGTAATATATAATTGTAGGTTAATACCAAATTTTTCCTTAAGCTTTCTTCTGTGCTCCATTGTTAAATAACATGTTTGGTCATGTATCAGATGATAAACCTATAAACAAGAAATCGTTAGTACTTATAAAATAGATTCGTCATAATCATGTGACTGGATGACACAAAATGTCTCTAAATTTTTTGCAATGCTTTTTCATATATTTTTCCAACTTAGGAACATCTTCTCTCCCAAACATAATATATTAAACCACAATTATTGGTTTTTATCTAATTATTTGATCTGATTCAATACTTAACTGGGCCAATATCATAAAACACAAATTAATTATAAAACAACAATATTTTTTATATAAGTAAATTTTCAATGAAAAATTTCAGAAGAAATGAATAAGTTTTCAACTAAATAATTTTATATATATTTTTCTTATTTATTGCTTTATTTTATATTTTACAGTTTATTATGTCAAATTTTAAGAAATAATGATATACTGTTAGATTTATAAGGAAACTGAATTATTGTAAAATTATTGAAATTTAAAGTTTAAATTTTAAGGAAACAAATTGAGGTTTCTTGTGTAATGTGTGTTTTTTTTGGTAATAAATCTTCAACTCAATACTAAAACTGAATTTTTTTTTTTTAAAGAAACTATATATATATATATATATATACACTCCTCTATTTTAAATAATAAATTTTTATTATTTTACACTAGTATTTAAAAAATTTGATGCTAAGTTAAAAATGCAGAAATATCTTTACTAAATAATTTTAAATAAATCAAAATTATTAATAATAATAATACAATAAAAAAAATTTCAATTACTACCTTTTGAATTTTAGAGCTCATCATCATTAGGTTAGGAAGATAAGGGATAAAAAAATGTATTTTTAAGAAAACAAGAATAATACATTGAACATCTTTCTTATAAAAAATAGAGTAAGTATAGATAAGAAATGGCTGATCTAGGTTGGTGTTGGCACCAACTTTTTTTAAAATAGATTTTAGTGTAATTTGTTAAGATATATGTAATTTTTGGAATAGTATTTGTGTCAAATTCAAAAAATGCCTCCATACTATTATTACATTATACATTTGCTCCTAACAAATATAAGTTCTGGGTCTGCCTCTAGATGTAAGTCACTGTTCCTTTTTGTTTTTCTTCGAATGTCATTACTCTATCTTAAATTGATAAGCCATATAATTCAGGTTTTTTCACTCGTATTTTCTATAATAATATTGTTTATTTTTATTTATAACGATATAATTTAAGAAAACATACATATAACATATGAAATAATGATAGAGAAATATCCGAGTAGATAGATAGAAGTGGAAAATGAAACCGAGCAGAAATGGCAAGTGTGGCAGGAGATGAAAAAATGCTAGTCTATATGTGTTTCTCAACATAAACTTCATCACCCCATACAAACTTACTGTTGTTGGCATATGGTATGCCTAAAATAAACTTAATTTAAAATTTACAATTTATTACATAAAATAATAAATGGAAAATGTCATTTTTTCCCCTCATTTTACATAAGAAAAGAAGAAAATATGTTCAACTTTCATATAGTCACTTTACACTTTCATATAGTCACTATACAGAAATTACAATACTACTATTAGTTTTCACTTTCTACACTTAAATGTTATGCGATAAATGAATGTAGCATGTGATCGGTTTATTAGAAATCGCATATTCATGTACGGAACAACTGAACAAGAACATGGTCTTCTAGAAGTGAAGTAAGGTTCGTTTACCACGAAATAATACAATAATAAATAAAGATTAATTTTTAGACTTTTTTTAATATTCGATAGTTAGTTTGATCTTTTGAAATATCAAAATGTTGCTATTATTTACATATTATAGTAAAATGGAAAAGCTAATTAGTCTATATTTATGGGTGTGTGTGAATATAGATATGATGATCATCTTTTTTTATTTTTAATTGTTTTAAATATATTAGCAAAAAATTTCTGATTGTTGGATTTGACACATGATAAAATCTTTTTAATTATTAACTTTGAGAAACCTTACTTTATATAATAAGATTCGAATCTTATATTCTAACAAGGTATTACCAACTTTTTATTATAATCGTTTTAGTATTACAAATGTTATGTTAAAAGACTTAATCAAATGTGTGATTGATTAAATGCAGGCTTAGGAGAGCAATGTGTGGTTTGGTTTTAATCGATTTGTCTTCTTCGTGTCTCTTTGGTTCTTTTGTCTCAAACTCTCTATCATTTCTTACTTTGTTCTTATGCTCTAATACTTCTTATGTTTTTGTTCTTTCTTTATCCTAAAGTTATAAATTGGGCCCAACTTCGGCATATATATTTACATTTATATGCATACCATTATACCACAATATGCATACCATTATACCATAATATGTATTTGGAATCCTGCATATCATCATTAATTTGTAAGATCAAACTAAATATGAAAAGTGGCGTTTCAGAATAAATGGAAGTTTTATTAGCATTACTTTCGCTGACACTTTTGCAAGTATTACTTTCTCTTAAATGTGTCACCATCTGATTGTTTCAAAATGTACATATATGAATGTTAAATGTTACATTAACAATCACAGAAATTAAATATGCAGAGAAAGGCATATACATCAGATGTTACAACATTTCGGTGTAATGGATGTGTGCATACTAGCATTACTTAAGGGATTCAATGCAACGTTACAATACAAATTTTGAAAGTAAACCGAAACATATTTATTTTAGAATATTAAAATGATAAAAAAATACAGTTACATGTTGTTAAAGATAAATCAACTATATATATATCAGACTAATAATAGTTTTTCACTATACATCACGATCTATTAAAATCATTATAATTTAATTAACATATACAACTGAAATTTTGATTTTTGTTAATAAATGGTAAACATATTTTAGCAGACATCAATTAGTAGTTTTTACCCAATTTTTAGTCCGATTCAATAGTTTATCTCCCCAATAATACATATTAAAATAAGAACACAAATGTATTATCAATCAATTATTTTCTCATATGAGTCAAATTTTAACAAAAAATATTAGAAGAATTGACGAATGGGATTCCAATTAAAATATACTTTTTATTAATGTTTTATTTATGAGGAATATTAAGAAATGCCCTTTTGAATATGTCCCTTTTCAAAAAGTGTTTTCTCATGCCTATTTCTCTTTCCCAATTTTTGAAGGAAATGGTAAATTTTGAAAAGGACCATATGAAAAAAAAAACATTTTTGAAATCCCTCATATTTTATTTAGTTTTTGTTTTATTTTTGCTTTATTGGTCAATTTTTATTGGCAAAAGCAAGCTGTTGGATAGTGCCTTGCAAAAACAGAACCACTTTCTGATATGAAAATGGCTATGAAGAACAAGCTAATAACTGATATGTTAAACTCATGAATGGTTTTATGTTTGTAGTCCTCCTTGTTGTATTGTATTTTTTGTTTTGTTTTGTAATGGATGTTAGTATGTAATGTAATATATTTTAATTTGTAATGTGATTGAAAGGTGTCTTTGATCTTGTGTAGTTTGTTTCTTCACGGCCCCATGTTATCGAGCCATTATATCGACCAAAAGGTCGCTAGAAATATAGGGTTTTTAATAGGCTAGTTTTATCGAGCCATTCTATCGACCAAAAGGTCCCTAGAAACATAAGTTTTTTACGGGCTGGTTTTATCGAGCCATTCTATCGACCAACGGTCGATAGAAATATTGAGTTTCTTTATGGGGTGTTTTTATAGTCATTCTATCGACCAAACTAAACACATACTTAAATCATTCAAACAAACCCAAGACATACGTAAGTCATTCATTCAAACAAACCAACTAAACATATAATTAAGATTCATTAAGTCATTCAAACAAAGAAATTGAACACATACTTAAGGGGAATCGTTATCGGCGTACGGGTCATCATTTGCCCTTGCTTCAACCTCATCATCTCTGTTACTCTCATCTCCTGCATCAATGGCCTGATTTGTGGCTTCCTCTTCCTCTTCCTGTCGCATGAATTCCTCTTCATCGGAGATATAGCCTTCCATCTTTCTCACTTTTGCTTTCATCCACTTGAACTTCCGTGTGGTAATTTTGTTAATTTTCTGTTGGATTCTGTAAGCACTGTAGAGGAATCTTTCTCTTGGTGTTTTTGGTTTGAATTCCAAATCTGGTAGTGTCCAAGTTCCCTCATCTGCTGTTGGTTCTGGAAGATCATGTGATGGCTTAGAAGATGAAGCCATATAGGGAGTATCGTAATACTGAAAACGGATGTTGGCGTTGTGGAAGATATTAGTCTTTTCTTGGCATGGTAGGTCTACGGTGAATCCTTCTCTGCGGTAGTTGTAGATTATGAACCTGAAGATTTTTGGTTCATTTACAATGAAGTTGCAGCTGAGCATGTATTTGCGGTCAATGTAGTCGATGTAAC
This sequence comes from Lepidium africanum, assembly GCA_900406405.1. NCBI lineage: Eukaryota > Viridiplantae > Streptophyta > Magnoliopsida > Brassicales > Brassicaceae > Lepidium > Lepidium africanum. Next base: position 2,342 of record OVAX01004400.1, on the reverse strand, counting down.
GATCCTTGTAGTGTTGTGCTACTAGTACACCTGTGTATTCTAAAAGCGGTGGAAGAAGTCCTCCCATGAAACAATGTGGATCGATAGTAGTACGTGCCCAACTACGAATGCATGCCAACTCTTTTGCAAATAAACATCCGAGATTCACCGTTGTACTTTCTATTGTGTCAAATAAGAGCAGATTATCATCCGTCAGTAAGCGGCTTCTAATCCCCTTAAAAAGCATCCTTATTTCTGGTTGTTTAATTGAATTTTTTTCCTTTCGAGTGAAGAACGTGTTGGTGAGGAATTTGGCCACAACACGAAGAGTCGGGTTCCGTATAGTGTTTATTTTGGGGTTACTCTTTGCACTTACACTAGCGATCAAATTCCAAAATTGTTGGATGTTAGTAAAGCTGCTGAATTTGGTGCTCTTGTTGTTTGCAAACTCATAGACCTTGCAAATATCCTCAATGTTAACCTGGTAAGCAACTCCTGCAACTTTGAAAGTAAAATATCCTTCGTCCAGGCTTGGATATCGTGGTCTTTCATAGATGAGTTGCACCGTTCCAAAGAATTCTCTGCAAAGGACTGGATAAAGTTCATGTCGCTGTTGTGCAAACCTTCCAAGTCTCATTTGGTCAAAGATTTCTAGGACGTCATTATAGATCCCCATGGCCTGGAGATCAGTCACTCGGATATAGTGTGTTGGATGGAAAGAGTGTCTTGTAAGCATTGGAGATCCTTTTCCTCTTCAGCTGTGTTAAGTGATGGGAATTTCTTATTCTGTTGTCGATTCTCTTGCACGCCTAGTGCTTGTCTTGTTTTGTTTTTTATTCCCTGTCATGGGATGTTTTCCTATTCTCTTTGATGTCTCTGCTGGCTCCTTCTCTTTTCCTTTTGAGGTTAAGTTTTGCTCTAGATTTTTAGTCTTAGGAGGCATGGTACCTTCAAAATGTTGAAAACATAAGTATATCAGGACCAAAAGAGTGGAGAATTGTACTTGGTTTTGACCATCTTAAACACTATTTTTCATCCACTTAGGAATCAGAATCAATAACATTTTGCAGGAGTAAACTATTATACCAGTTAATATGAAAATCAAAACAGTAATTGTTCACCTCTTCAACCTAGATTGGTCAAATCCTTAATCTTATCACTAAACCTCCAAATTAGTGTTCCAATCATGCTACTCTACCATCATTCATCACAAGACATGGTCAATCTTACAACAAATCATTCAAATCGAGTTTCATTTTTCAAATTTTGAGCTGTGACCTACCATGGAGAAATTGGAGAGAAAGCATAATTTACCTTAGATTTGTTGTAGAGACAAATAGGATTAGAGAGAGCTTGCTCAATTTACAAAAAAAAAAAAACTAGAGAAATTTGAAGTTTAATCTTGAGATTGAAGAGAGAGAGCTATGGAGATGGAGTTGAATTTGAGACAGAGATAAAAGTCTGAGTCGATAGCTTTCTCTTGGTTTTATCGACTTCTTACGGGTAAATCTATCGACCAAATATATGGATATGTAGGTCGATAAACTTCCGAATGGTATTTGTTACTTACGGGTTGATTTTATCGACCTAATATATCGATATATTGGTCGATATATTAGCGATTGTTAGTTGTTTTACTCGCATCAATTTTATCGACCCGTATTATCGAGATACAGGTCGGTACAATAAACCCACCAATTCATCTTCTTCTTTCTTGTTTTCATCGACCAAAACCATCAACTCTTTGGTCGATGAAAATTATTTTGTTCACAGATTACATGTTCTTGAATGCTGAACAATATTTTTTTAAGAACCTTACCATTGGACCCTAAAAATTTTAAATTTCAATCCAAGAGTTCTTAGCTTTCACAAACCTCATTATTTACAATTAAATAATGTTAAAATCCCCATATAGGATTCTTATGGTTAGAGATGGTCTTATATTACTTTCTACACTTAATAAATATGATGCGAGTTAGTAATGTAATTACATAAGTATCATTTGAGTTACTTTATTTCTATTTACTACAACAAACTAAACAAATTATATCTAAAAATTGATAAATGAATTGTAAGTGATAAATGAAAGCAGCATATGACTGGATTATGGAAACGATGTTAAGTGATCATTGGCCACATTTAACGTGTGTGATTCCATAGTAAGCATTATGAACACACGATTCTTTTAGAGCTCTCAATTGACCAATGAAGTCGATTGTCAGGTTCGTTTAATTTCACATCATATATATTTTATTATATAAACAAGATAAAATAATAAAGGGAGAACTACTCTGATTTGTGTAGGCACTACAACAAAAAAACAGATTTGCAACGCCTTTTTTCGTTGCTAATTCGTTGTAAAA
>OVAX01004399.1:0-13500 GCA_900406405.1 Lepidium africanum | reverse complement strand
ATATATATATGAGAAATAAAAATCAACTCGGGAAAAAACAAGTAGAGAGAGAAAGAACAGAGAGAAGTTACCTCAATAAGTATCGGATTAAAGTAAAAAGTAAAGAAAATGAAGCGGTATTTATAGGAGAAAGGTGGAAATTGAATCGGTGCGAAGAAAAGGCCTACGGAAAACCTAGGTGACCGCTCAAGTAACCCAATCGCAGAATGACACGTGGACCGAAGGTTCTAGAAGCAGGTAACTTTCTGACTCAAAAATTCTGACTTATTTTCCGAGTTTGGGGGGAGACAATTGTAGGAGGTGGATATGAGATCCTACTTCGGTCCATGGGAAACAATAGGCCCAACACGCTAAGTGTTCAACTCGAAAATAATATCAAAGTCTCAACTTGGATATTCTAATCAACTCGCAAGAATTCCTTCTTGGAAGCGCGCTAAAGTTTGAAGGAAGTTGGACAACACGTCATCAAACGAAGAAATGAAAATTTTCCTATTCTGATAAGAAAAATTTCCGAAAATCTAGCTAGAATCTTCTAGATAAGATCAAATCCTGAAAATTGTATATTTTTCTTTATTCAATCTACTTTGTAACCGCCTCTATGTTCTATAAATAGAGGAGTGGATCCTCCAAAAAGGGAATCAGCTTTTTGGCACACATTAAGCAATAAAGTCAACTCGTCAATCATTCCTTACATAGCACTATTTCTCTCTAAATCTCTAGAGAATCCTTGCCCAATCTTCCCAACCTTTTATCAGAATTGCGGTTTAATCACCTTGTGCTAGACCTGATTCGAACAATAATGTAGTTATTTTATTTGCATATTACTAGTATTATATTTCTAAATAGTTTTATCAAAACTTAATATTGGATGTTCTTGTTTGGAATCGATATTTTTACACATAAAGTAATAATGTATATTATATACACATATTTTGTTTCTGAAATATGCATATTTCTCTGACGTAAAATTCATCAAATTTTTTTTGTCATATTACTAATTTATTGACCAATGATATTTAAATATATATTGCAAATATGAACATAATAATTACATAAAAATTATATTAAGGAACACTCCAAAATAGTGAAGGAACTTGGTTTGGTGGTTTTGTACTGCATTTTGGTATATGTATAGCTCTGTTGGCCAGAGTTATGGAGAGTTAACTACAGTTTATATGTAGATTGGAAACATCGAACTGTCCGGTTGGAGTTGGAAGTAGATTCAGAGATTGTGGTGACGATATAGATGATAGACTTGCATACTCTATCAATTTAGGTATAGTTTTATCATGGCTTAGTAGCGAAATCCTGAATTAGCAAATTACATGTTTTGACTATTTTCAGGGTTTTTGCTATTACGGAGCCTTCTAAGACCATCTCCAATGGTTGCCTTCAATTTTTTCTTCAAAAATGAAATTCTCCAAAAATGAATGGGAAAGTTTGCTCCAATGATTTACTTCATTTCTTACTTCAAATGAATATTTTAATAATATTTTGATATAACATGTTTAAGACTAATTTCTAAATTACCATATATATATATATATATATATATATATATATATATATTTAAGGTAATTTAGAAATTAGCATATACATGTATTAATTTTAAGTGAATAATCAATAACAACTTTAGTAAAATCATAAAATTTCATTACATATCACATAAATAGAAAAAAATATGATAAATATATAATGTACTTGTGTTAATTATGTATTTTTAATTTATGATTTGCTATTTTTTTAAACAATATGTTTTTGTATTTTATAATATAATATATGTTATTGTTGTATTTTATATCTTTTTGATATATTTATTAGTTAAAAATTTATTAAATTCAGGAAATTATTTTTTCCGATTATATTTCAGATTTGTTTTTCTTATCATACCGTATAATATTAGTTAGGTATAAAGTAATAAAACAATAAAATTTAAGGGATATTCTGCAAAGAAAAAGTCTTATTCAAAAAAAATGAAAGAATAAATGAAGATCATTCAAATATGAAGAAAAAATGGAAATTTTCAAATTTGAAAACGGATTTGAAGCACCATTAGGGAAAAATTTTCTTCGAATATAGAGTTTGAAGAGATATATGAAGCACCATTGGAGATGCTTTAATGAGCTAATCTCAATATTGTCAAATGATTCTAGTGGGACTGCAATCTCAACCCAAGACTTGTTCCTTTTGATTCTTTAGGTTTTAGCTAAATAAAGTAAGGTGGTTTTCCTTCGTTTTTTTGTCCAAAAAACATATGTTGTTGCCAAAGTAACATTCACGACAAACTTAAGACTGTAAATCAATAGATTTTGTAAGTAAAAGTCACATCAATTAAACTTTTAATTAAATGACAAAATTATGAAAAATAACCCTTTTTAAGTTTTATTATGAAATATACCTCATTTTTCTTACCTTCTACGTTTTGCACAATTTCTCTCTCTCTCTCTCCAACTATCTCACTAAACGAATTATCTAAATGTCCTTACAGATTAAGAATACTTCCACGTTAGGAAACCAAAAGGTCTCCACGCGCTATATGGGATGTACTTAAACAGTTGTTCACAAACTAAACGAATTGTTTCTCTTCTTTTCCTCCTCACACTCTCCAATACCATCTCTTCCCTTCCTCTCAGTCAACTACATCTTCTCCAAAATCTTCATTCTTGGAGATTCTCCATTTTCATCTCGCGTTTAACGAAATCGATACATATACTACACATGAATCACTACATAGGGATCGTAATCCTCTTCGTCTCACACATCGCGCCACTATTTCTGAAAACTCTAGGTATGGTCTCATCATACGCCTCATTCAATTTCACCTGTTAATCAGCAATTCCATATGCATGTTACTCTTATGTGTGTCTTAGCTTTCTAACTCTCGTACTGAGAACTCGTTTTTCACACAACGTTGCTTGTAATAATTCCTTTTTTCAAAGGCAAAATACACACAATTATTTTGTTTTCATAGACATCTTACATAAAGTAGTCTCCTATGGACAGCAGTATGCGATTTCCCTGTTTTTCCCTGTTTGCTTTCTTTCAATCGCTAGATTTCATTTACCATAGCGAAACCCCAATGTTATGGACACCTTCTATCTGATATTTTTTCATAGACATATTATATATAGTTGTCCTTTATGGACAACAATATCAGTTTGTCTTTCGGTCGTACTCCGACCTTCACTATCTTTTTACCCATTTCTTGATAACAGATAAATACCACCGCAAACCAGGAAGAACATACAACCCATGACTGTCCACCAACATACTTTCCACCAACCATCCGTCACCACTCAGATTACTCTTTTGTTACGGAATTCTATTCATCAAGTTTTTGGAGAGCCCTGTATGATGGATCAATTGCGCATGTCCCTTTTGGCCAAGAAACATAAATAATTTTGTCCCCAAATAACATAATTATTAAACCTCTTCGTTCAAGAAGGCCTGCAGGCAGACCCCGAAAAGTTCGAATCCTTCGATGGGAGAGATTCCGGTTAGTTCATCAAACACCCACCTTTTTCTCAATTTTTTTTCTTTTCCCATTATTTCTTATATAATTCACTAAATCTGTCTAATTTTTCAGTCAACCCACATGCCTCGGACCCAAAAGTGTTCTCGATGCATGGGTTATGGTCACAATAGGGTGACATGCAAGAATCCAATTTGAGTGTTCCCTCTTTTTGTTTGGCTTAAATATGAAGTTTTTTTTTTTCTCACATTTTTGATGGTTTATGTCCACAACAAATTATGTCCTTTTTGTAACAGAAACGATTATGTCTTCATTCCCATACTTTTTATTATTAAAATACGAAAACACACGTTCATAACTAAACCTTACCTACGCGCACCACTTAACACTCCCACCAACATTCTCCCAGTCACCCAGGTAATTTTAGTCATTTAACACATACCCACTTTTCAACTAAGGTAAATTTTACATAATGTTTAAGAAAGTGGTTAGTTTATAGTCTATGATAATCCCTAATTAAATTCAGTTAGGTAAATAATTAGATGATGAATGCTTCATCTGAAAATACGGAAGGAGGTTGGGTAAAATCAGAAGCTTTTTCTTGATTTCCTTTTTGTCAAATGAATCCTTCTAGGTTGTTGAAACAATCACGTCATGGAGATTGCATGTTTGATTGTTAAATCAAGGAAATTTGTGAAAGAAAGACAAGCAAAAGTAGTGAAAATGATTGAAGAATTGTAAAGAAAAATAAATCGTGGAGATTACATGTTGTCCACCACTCAAACATGAGAGTTTTTCTTTCGAGTATATATAATATAATTAATTAGAAGCCTTGGATTGTTCTCAATTCAAAGTTAAAGCCGATGTAGGATTAGCATTGGGCCAAATCAGTCACTTTCCTCGTTTGCTTCTCCCCCAAAGTACATTATTATTTGTTCATTCATGTTTGACTTTTCACGATCAAACCGTAACTAAACCATGTCTAGATCCATCTCGGATTCCACTTGTTCATTATACACACTCAAATCTTTTGAATCTGTATCATTTTCTCTCTTAAAAAAAAAAAAAAAAAAAAACCTCACTGAATTTCATCTCATATTTAAATGTTTGATTTGACTATTTTTAGCAAAAATAATTTGCATATAGTCCTTCAATTTCATAATATATATCTGTTTTAGTTAACAACATGCATATTATGAAATTCATTTATTATAATTATTTTGAATTAATATAATTCAACTATTCATAATAGATACTGCAAATAATCAAAGGCATTATATTTTGCATTAAAATATGAAGTAATCAGTTGCATTCATTTTTATAAGATAACAAATTTATCTCACTTCCCCTTATAAAATAATAAATATTTCAATAATGTTAATAAAATATCATATATTTCTGGTTATAAAATACCAAATGCACTATTTTTTGTATAAGAATATTAATTATGTAATAAATAAAAGTCCACTAAACACTCTATATGATGAATAGTATTTTTCATTGGAAAATAGTTTGGAAGAAAATTCTATAGTAAACCATTTATGGGTTTGACCAGAAAAATAAGTAAATCATTTTAGGCATACAATTAAACTTGGAAAAAAAATATCTTATTAGTCAAAAATGGTATTAAAGACCCACAGTGATTGACCAAAATAGCCTTCAATCAGTCCCTATTTAAATCAAATAAACTCGAGAGCCCAAATTCAACAACACAGAGCTGACATTGCAGTTGTCTCTGACCCACCGCGTAATCCAGATCCGAAATCCATCAATGGCGTCTGAAGACAACGGATCCAGATCCGAATCCGTCACTACTCCCAACGCCGTGGAAATGCCGTCGTCGCAGCCGAGGAAGATAGCACTGATCACCGGAATCACCGGCCAAGATGGATCGTATCTGACTGAGTTCCTTCTCGGAAAAGGCTACGAAGTTCATGGCCTGATCCGTCGATCATCGAATTTCAACACCCAGCGAATCAACCATATCTATATCGATCCACACAATGTCCACAAAGCTTTGATGAAGCTCCACTACGCTGATCTCACAGACGCATCTTCGCTCCGCCGTTGGATCGATGTGATCAAGCCAGATGAAGTTTATAACCTAGCTGCTCAATCTCATGTTGCTGTATCCTTTGAGATCCCTGATTACACGGCTGATGTAGTCGCAACCGGTGCACTCCGTCTCCTTGAAGCTGTCAGATCTCACACCACCGACACTGGCCGAAGCATCAAGTACTACCAAGCCGGATCTTCGGAGATGTTCGGATCAACTCCTCCTCCACAATCGGAAACAACACCATTTCATCCCAGATCTCCCTACGCAGCGTCCAAATGCGCAGCTCATTGGTACACAGTCAATTACCGAGAAGCTTATGGTCTATACGCCTGTAATGGAATCCTGTTCAATCACGAGTCACCTCGCCGAGGTGAGAACTTCGTGACCAGGAAGATAACAAGAGCCTTGGGAAGGATCAAGGTCGGTTTGCAGAGGAAGCTCTTCCTTGGGAACTTGCAGGCAGCAAGAGATTGGGGATTCGCAGGAGACTATGTGGAAGCAATGTGGCTGATGTTGCAGCAAGAGAAGCCAGATGATTACGTGGTTGCAACAGAGGAAGCACACACAGTGGAAGAGTTTCTTGAGGTGTCATTTGGGTATTTGGGACTCAATTGGAAAGATCACGTTGAGATCGATAAGAGGTACTTTAGGCCAGCTGAAGTAGATAACCTCCAAGGAGATGCAAGCAAGGCAAAGGAAGTTTTAGGTTGGAAACCCAAAGTAGGATTCGAGAAGTTGGTGAAGATGATGGTTGATGAGGATCTTGAGCTTGCTAAGAGGGAGAAAGTGCTTGTGGATGCTGGTTACATGGATGCTCAGCAGCAACCTTGATTAATCCATATACATGAGGGAGTTACATTTAAATTTGCTTCTATAGAGTTACATTTCTTTTGTTTATTTTTGGCTTTGATGCTTGTTTTGTTGTTTTCAGTTTCTCTGTTGTTTATTTAAGTTATTTAATTTGCTTCCTTCAAACGAGTTTGAGGATGAAGCACAGTGAATTTTGTATGAAAGGGAAAAGGAAGCAAATGAAAAGTGTATTCTTCTATTCGTGAATCTCTCGAAAATGCCTTCAGACAAAAGTGGCTCTATTACATTACCTTTGAAGTTTGAATTGGCTCTAATATCACTTAGCAGAGTTTTTCTCATTGAGATGTCGTGTCGGTTATGCTAAGGACTATAGTGTCATACAGTTAGACACACAAAGAATATAAATCATGATTTCACCGAATTGCCGATTTAAATTTTACATGTGAGGTTTGCTCAATATCAGTCTCATAACCAAACCAAATGTATCACATCATTTAAGAAATTGAATGTACCTTTCACTCTCGATTCAGTATCATGACCGAATCCATTATAATTCTGATTCTGGCACTCTTTCGCTTTAATTACAAAATTGAGAGCGACAAAACACTGCGTTTCCAAAGGCTAGATTTCTTGGGACGGGGTTTAAAAGAGAAATTGAGTCCAAACATCTCCTTGGACGCCAAATTCATGTCCAGGAACCCCATGAGCTTTCCCACAACAGAGGCACTTTCTCGGACATGATCCATGTCTTTGGTCTCTGACCAAAGACGATGCGCCAACTGGAGCCGCCTGTGCTTTGTGTGAAGCCCAATGCCCCATCTCAAGAACAAGTTCTCTCTCTCTTCTTTTGTCAGTTTCTTCTGCATCAGCTCACTCAGCTTGTACCTTTCTCTGTTCAACGCCCTCAGGCTGTTTTGTTTCGCGGCCCAAACAATTATTAAAACCGAATACATTCTTGATCTAAACCGTCAAAAAAAATTAAGGTGCTATAGAGTGAATGAATATACCTGGACATCGATGTAAGAGTGCGTCCGTTTTCAATAGCTTTGTTATTGTTGCTAAAGGTTTCTCTGATGTACTTGAGCCTACGGAGTTCTACCTCCATGTACAAGCAATCTTGCTGATCTCCTCTGAAGCGAAGGAAGAAGTAACTTCTATGTGCCATGGAAACGTTGCAAGCATGCCATAGCTCTATTATCTCCCTCTCGAGTCTCTTGAACTCTGAAGGCCAGTTCAATGGCATAGTTAAATAGTCTTGTATGGGGTCCACCGCAGCATCCTTGAAACTCTTTGACGGTCTTAGAGCCAAGAACTTTTGTTCTATCTCCTCCATCTGCCACATGATATAGATGATCCTCAAGTTAAAGACAATATTGTAAGGTTGTAACAAGTATAGCTAAGCGAAAGGCAAGCTCTGCTTGACCTAGTTAGTAAAACTAACCGATAGATGAATGATACGCTTGTCCCTTTGAGGAGCAGTCTCTTCACTTTCGTCCTGGTCGATTAAAGCTCTAGCACTTGTCTGGCGTGCATCCACATGAGATTTAGAGGGAGAAACCTGTGACTCATTCAGTGATGACTTTCTCTTAGTAATACCATCTAAAGCTGCTGGCATGCTTATACGGCTAAAATGCTTTGGCAATGGCGGCCTCTTGGTGTTGTACAGTTGCAGATTGCTCTCAGCTCTTTCTTTCTCTTGCCACCTTGGTGGTGTGTTAGCATCTTTCTCAAACAAAGAAGAGGAAGAGCTGAATACAAAGCTTGCTCCGCAGCTTCGGCTTCTAGTAAGCCTCATGCCTCCAACCCTTTGCGAATCTCTCTCAAGATGCCAAGCAGAAGGCTTTTCAGGAGATGGAGTGACGAAATCAAGATGTGTTGGGTCTTTTCTGAGGTTAGAAGACTGACGTGGAAATGATTCTTCATTAAGTGACAAAACACAGCGTGGAAAGACTTTGATGGGTTCATTTTTCCCCTTTGGTTGGATAGAGACACTACTGACTTCCTTTACTCTTTCTTCTTCTTCTACAGTTTCTGTTGGTGGTCTAAAGTTCTTTGACTCTGGTACACATGTTAGCAGTGCACTCACACCCACGCACGAGTCTAGAAGCATGTTTGGCTGTGGATACGCGACGATAACCGGACTCTCTGTTTCTAAGCATCGAAGTTCCGTGCAAGTATCTTCAGAATCCACCTCACTTGGTTCGTCCATTTCATGAAATTGTTCCTCCTGAACACGTGACTGATCTACAGCTTGCCCCTTATAAAAATGTGATTGGTTTTTAGTTTCTGCCCCATGAATCTTTAGTCTAACTTTGCTGAATTTCCCAGGAGTTACAGACGAAAATTTATGGGCTGGAGTGCTTGCACCAGAATCTATCCTAAAGTCCGAAAGCTGGAAAACGTTCTCATCAGAACCGTGCTCCGTTGATTGTGGGGAAATCATACTGGAAGGTTGAACTGAAAAAGGGCTTTCTGGTGTTGTATTTAGAGACTCCCATGAACTACGCACCCGCAGCCTAGGGTATTGACGTCCAAGAACCACCTGGAGGAGTACGAAAACGGTCTAAATAAGGCAATTGAAGGCTTTATTCACGCTTCCGCTAAAATTTTAATATAAAATTGACATACATTTGTCTGTTCTGAATCTGTTGATGATGTCTCTTTATTTGGTGTTTCTCCTCCCATAATTTGTTGAAGATCCTCAATCTGAGAATAGGCCCGCTCTAATTCTTGAATCAGTTGGAGTACTTCTTTATTTAGCTGTAATAGATAAACAATACATAAATTCTCTAGAGTGAATGAATCATGAAATTTTCATATTAAGAGAGATCACCAGTAATCATTGCTCGCAACTACCAGGTAAACAGAAAATGGTTGGTATAAAAAAAATCATAAAGGGAAGGGAAGTGAGCTCTCATGAAAAGTTTTGATACATTGATTAAAGTAAATCACATTACCTTTTCAATTTGGAGGTCTTTCTCCTTCAGTAATGCAGTTGTGTCAGATACAACAAGAGTTTGACGAGGGCTGCTTAACTTATTCTCCAGTTTAGCCAACTCTCTCTGTAAATGTTTAACCAGAGCTTTATCAGACATCACAACGTTGACTTGTGCATTTGTTGTCACCTCCTTTGCACAGCTTGCAAATAACAATGTGTTTCTTGATTGCTCTACGTGTATTTTTGCAGGACTCATTGTGCAGATTATGGAAGTTCTGGCGTTTCCTCCCAAGGAAGACTGAAGTATGCGTGTCAGCTTTGAATCTCTGTATGGTATGTGCCCAGTTTTTCCTTTACTGCATTAAGCTAACCACATAATTGAGTAATGTAAAACGAAGCCATTTAAAGAAAATACATAGCAGCAAATTACTAATAACTTGATAAAGCATGCCAACTCAACTATTACAGAAACACAATGAAGAGCTGCTCAAGCTTTTGTTAAGTCAGGAAATACGCTTACAAACTCAAAGACGAAGGTGGCACAAATCAAGGAATTTCCCGTAAAGGAAAAGGCGCAACAAAGGCTAACCTTAGCTTTCGAATGACAGTTCCTAGTGTTAGTAAACTTCGGTTTATATGACAACCTTCTTTCAACCTTGTGCCAGCTGATAATGATTGAGATGCCCGCTCGCTTCCAGCAAGATCAACGAAATTCTGCAGGTTTATAAGTTAGTCTACAATCTTGTTTTATCTTTCGTTTTAGGATACTACATGATGAAAGATTCAAAGGTACATACCACTGTCGCTGTGAGTGTACTAAATTTATCATTTGCCGGATATTCACGTTCTCTGCTTTCAACTTTCTGAAAAAGATACCAGTCAGAAATTAGTTCCAAAAAGCAGCCTAAAGACTAACACCAGCAAAATGCATTACCAGTCTCAAAATCTGATGAGAGCGGGAGCTAATTTCATTTAGAGCTGTCTCTCCAATTTGTCGCTGGGCTGCAAGGATTAGATGATACTTAGTCAAACTTGTGACCAAGAAACAGAAGATAGATACTAGCCATATAAATGGTAAACAAAAAAAGTACTAATTAAAATACTTATTTGGAAAACCAGTACCAATACAGATTGATAAAAGCTCCTTAAAATGATTACAGTCCCGCAGAGTTTCCTCTGTGAGTTTCTCAACAACTGTCCCTTTCTGTTTCAAAGTAAATGACCAGTAACATGAGATTATGCCTAACCAATTCCATAATAAGCCAGAGCCAACTTTTACCTCAGAATCATCTAGAAGTCTGAGTGGACTAATGTCTGTACTCAGAAGGTCTCTCACAGATTCATTATAAATTTCCAATGCTGAGAACTTCAGAATGAATTCTCTATCCTTGTGCTGCAGAAAACACATAATATTTGGAAAAGGTGATGGTCACTGAAAGAACTGGAAATAATGCGGTAAGATAGCCATGAAACTATGATATGGTTTACTTTACCTTCTCAATGTACTCATATATATCAGCTAAGGCGTAATCAGTAATTCCACTCATAGTGTAAGTTTTTCCACTGCTTGTTTGCCCATATGCAAAGACACTAGCTGAAACCAGTTGAAATTTGTATCAAATACGAGCCATAGTGGATAGAGACTTGAAAACAGTACGAGACATGCCTTACCATGAACGCCATTAACAACAGAGAGCGCCACTTCCTTCGCCCCTTGATCATACACCTCCCTGGTAGAACACTCAGGGCCAAAAACTCTGTCTACAGGCATGTATAGATAATCAGCAAGATAAATATAAGAATTAACCTTGATAAAGAAGCTGCAAAAGTGAACAAGTCTTACCAAATGTGTACGCAGTGGGGTACATGGAACGCTCGGATATAGGAAGATGGCTTCTGTATAAGACTGTTTCATCATTGATACACTCCCAATCTGAAACATCATTCCTAGCCCTTTCTTTCCCACTTAATGGCCTCAGACGAACAGAAACAAAAATCTTCTCTTCCCTACCACTCGGTCCTTGCATCTGATCCACTCCTGTAGCCATCTTCATCCCTCACCTTCCTTCCCGCATCCTATTCCCAAACGAAACCAGAATGAAAACAACAGCAATGATATATATATGTATAAAGATAGATACGGAGAAAGGGTATTATGAGGACAACTCAATCATTGTAGATCATGAGTTCAGTTATTAACGTGTCTAATTCTATGTCTCACGAAGAAGAATATTGTCTCTATCAACGTGTTTTATATTCAATGTTTGTCAGCAGACCATGACACCGAAATTAGTAACAATGAGGTTCCTTTTCATCAATGTTTCAGACATAAACAAACAATGTTTCATATAATATTCTGCAGAAGATTTGTTTTTTTTCTGCAATGTTCCCTCTCCTAAACCGTCTGTCAAAAAGTCTTCTTTGCATATTGCATAGGTTTGAAACCTAGGCTTATAATATTATTCCCAACAACTACAATCACAGAGAACACTTACAAAAGAAATCAGTTAGCTTCGGAGATTTGATATTATAATATATACAGCCGTTTCTGCAGAATGTTTGATGTGGAGCTAAAAATCTTTGGTAATTTCATGTGCAGTGAGGAACCAGAGCTTTGACTACTTACACCTACCTCCGAGAAACAACAAATAATAAACAATCCAACACAAAGTTAGCCGTAATATAATAAAGAATACTACACAACCGCACCAAAACAATATTTAAATCCTTTCAATACTGTGACATGCGTCACCGGAGCATGAACCTAAGTTTCGGCGAGGAGCCTAAAATACAGGCTCACAGACTCAAACTGGAACTTCAAAATCATCAAATGTCGCACAGAATTCAAAACAAAAAACTACAACAGAATCACCGTGCGTCGGTCTAATGAAATTGGGAACAGCAAAACAATATCACAAACCAATGCCACGCTTGTCGATATGAAAATCCGGCAGGAAAATAAAGAATAATCAACGAATTTGTAACCAGCGATAATACCTCGTGAAATCCAAATGTGTCGGTATCGGGTGAAGGATGTACGGAAATAGAGAAACGAGACCAAATGTGAAACGAAGAAGAATGGCAGAAGCGACTGTGGACGATACGATGTTCCAACGGAGGAAAGAGCCAAAAGTAACGATCGCAAAGGGAATAATAGATCGGGAGAAACCAGAGATTTCTCAGTCGACCAATTTCGTTCGTAACAGCGATAAATAAGTCAGGTGTTTGAAAAACAAAATCGGAATTGGCGGAGCTGTTAAATCGTTAATGGCTTTTTAATTTCTTCGTCGTTATTGGTGAATTAGGAATTATCTAATTTTATTTAGAGCGCTAAAGAAAGCATCCTTGGAGTAGCTAATGATTTTTTAGTCTTAAATCAGATAATTATACAACATTAATTAACTCAAGATTGCATTTAAAAATAAGAAAATATTGCATCTCATCATTACCATTATAAATATGCATAATGTCAGAGATCCTTTCTCCCTAATAATACAGTGTCTTACAAGTGTGTCTTCTTCCTCTCTAGGCTTAGGCTTTCACGGAGCTGGCGTGGATCGGTAGGAAATACCATTCCGGCACAATATGAGGCGGGGTGGACATCGTTGTAAAGCTGGTCGTCTTTCATATCGAGCCATTGAAGCAGCGCGTCAGGCTATAATCGGACACTTCCATCGTGCTCTATGTACATTGTTTAAAATTTCAACATCTTCCACATCATTTTTTTTCTTCCAAATCATCTTCTCTCTTCCACCTCAAAATTTCAAAACCCATATATTTTTTCTTTCCTACAATGGTTTTGTTTAAAAAAATTCAACACCATACCCTACACTAATTCTATTTTATATTTCTATTTATTATACTTGTGGTTTCATTTTTATATGTATAAAATAGATATTATAAGCAAACAATAAAACACACATAATTTAAATAAGCAAACAATAAAACAACAAAGCATTTAAATAAGCAAACAATAAAACAACAAAGCATTTAAATAAGCAAACAATAAAACATACATAATTTAAATAAGCAAACAATAAAACACACAAACTTAAAAAGCTCATTAACCCCAGAACATTCCGAATTTATCCCATATGTGTTTAACCAGATCAGCTTGCAATTCATGATGTACATTTGAATACGCAACTCGGATCTCTCATGCACATAATTTGCAAATGCAGGTAGCACCTCGGTTGAGAATGGTTGCGATGTACTTGTCCC
>OVAX01004398.1:0-13503 GCA_900406405.1 Lepidium africanum | reverse complement strand
TTTCCAACGGCTCTTTTAGTTACTAACCGATTTCTTCTTCCTCAAGTCTTGTGGTTTCACAAAAAGGTCAGGTATATAGAGACGTAACAAGTGCCATGACATATTGGTGTAAAATTTGTGAGAAAAAAATATATCTAAAAAGGAGGTTTTATGTGTGTGATGAGTATTGTTGTGTCACCATACACATTGTATGTTTGATTGGAATGGACTTATATATGAAACCCGGTTCATCATGCTTTCCAAAAGAGATTTGGGGAGTTCCGGGAATCGGTTCGTCAAAAATAATCCAACAATCAGTATGCCCAACAGATGTCTAGACCTATTTGCTCTGTTTTTAAGAAACGTTGTCCATATAATATTGTTCAGATAGGTTAAAATAATAATATAGTATTGATCTATATCGAGCTGCTCAGCGTTCTCAATAGTCTGGCACATCTTTCTCAATATGCCCATTTATAATTCAAAATATATCATATTTGGATATTAATATACTACAAAATAGATTTTTTGGAAACATTATAGTATAGTTACTTTGTTTGTTGATGCTAAATTGTCAATAAACCCCAAACGGTAATTGATATCTTCGATCGCTTCAATGAGTTTTGCTAACGTATTGTTTACGATGCATTAATGGAAATGTTCATCTTTTATACGTCTCTTACTCTCTTTATGTGATCTCATATCTCGATCGTAATTTTGATCTTTTTCCGTTCTTTTCTTTTTATCAATCGAAGATATATGTAAGATATAAAATTAGTAAATCTTGTGCCAGGTTTTAGGGAATGAGCTTTGGGTATTGACAAAAAAGTGATAATAATTAGTCATGTTTACGTTAAATCAAAAGCTTATATATATAGACAATACTCATATCTTTGGCATGATTTTTTTTTTTTTTGTAAATTAGAGCGAAAACTTCGAACTCAGAATTGCCAACTTCAAAATATATCATGCACTGAAGACCATTCCCCATTTTTAGCATGGTTAACGAGCAAATTCAAGCATTTTAGAAATTATAAACGACTAAAAGAAATATAATATAAATAACTATTTACTCTGCATCTTAATTCATGGGACTGATAATTCACTAGTGAAATAATAATTACTAATATTTTTTTTTAACACAAACATTTTATTTTTAGACGCCAGTTTTTTCAAAGTTAAATATTTATAAATTTGTTCTAAATCTATAATATAACATGTAATATTGTTCAACCGATAATACATTTCAAGTTTCCCAAAAAAAAAAATTTATAAGCCAACTGCTAATATATTAACATTTATAAAGTGATTATACCAATCCTTAAACAAAAGTCTAAATTGATTTAGAATATTCCAAAAATGGTGGATTTTTTATCTTTAAACTATAATAATTGTAAAATCAAGAACTCAATATAGTAATTAATTCATTGTGATAAAATTATAATTACAATTAGGAATTTATGAGAACATAAATCTTTTTTGATTTTCTTTCTATATATTACCTTTTTTTTGTACGACACAAAATTCGACAAGTCAAAAAAAAAAAGTTGTACAGTACTACAAAATATCAGACTCTTATCTCCACACAAACCCAAACAATATCTAGCCAATAAATACCAATAAATTCCATACAACTAATTTCAACCATTTTTTTCTCTCTCTCTCTCCCAAACAACACACAAGAACCAAAAACAAAAGAGAAGCATGGATCATCACATGCATGATATGCCTCCACCATCATCATCATCCTCATCATCATCATCTATGATGAACAACGGATCCATGAACGGAGGAGGAGGACATCACCAAATGATGATGATGCATATGACTTTCTTTTGGGGCAAGAACACGGAGGTTCTTTTCTCCGGTTGGCCTGGAACTAGCTCCGGCATGTATACTCTTTGTCTCATCTTCGTTTTCTTCCTCGCCGTTTTCACCGAATGGTTAGCTCATTCATCTCTCCTCCGTGGCACTACCGGAGATTCGGCAAATCGAACCGTCGGTTTAATCCAAACCGTCGTGTATACCCTTCGTACCGGTCTCTCGTATCTAGTCATGCTCGCTGTCATGTCGTTTAACGTCGGCGTATTTCTCGCTGCTCTCGCTGGTCATGCCTTAGGTTTTATGTTGTTCGGAAGCCGAACTTTCCGGAATATTCCCGATGACCGGAAAACTGATGGTCTTCCTCTCTCAGGTTGTGCTTGTTGATGTTAGATATTGTGTTTTAGATATATGTATGGACTGATCCATGCTTTGTATTTCGAATCAAAGATATACAAGTTGTAGTTTTCTTAATTATTTTGTGAATTGTTCTTGAGGTTCTTGTTTGTGAGTGTGAGGATGAGAAATATTTGGTTTACTCCATATTTTACAGCTGGTTAATGTCATTAATGGTGAAAGCTCAATATACCAATTTACTACTTTTGGACACTTTTATTTTTGGTCTTAGATTTGATATACAGCTTGTTTTTATCTTAACTTCGTACTTAGCTATACGTTCTTAAAGTGATGTATATAAGAGAAAGTGTGTACATACATATCTTAGTATCGAATACACCCAAATCGAGGATATTATTTTGTAAGTATCCATATTCTTAGTAATCACTATAGTCTCGTGACCTCAACCACAAGACGACGCATATAGTAAGGATTTCTTTATTGGGTTTATTCGGTTAAAGGAATCTTTTTATACTTAAAGTGAATTTTGTAACACTCGTAATTCATTATGCCAAAAACTAGATGTAGGAAAATTTATTTGATCTTCTATCTCTTTAACCCTTTTTAAATCAGAACTGGATTATATATTTTACATACTTCGATGTTATAAGATTTATTGTTCGAAGGTTTGGTTTATATAATTTATTTGGTTATTTTTCTTTGAGATACATGGCTCGAAATATTTTGTATTATTTAGTTATTCGTTTCTGTATTTTTTTGTCAATAATTAGATATATAAGGTTTGATCTATAGCCTAAGACCTGGACTTTAAAACCTCATTTTAATCTACTATATATGTTGAAGAAATAATTATATAGTTTTTAATGCTAAATCATAAGTTGGAATATTCTAACTGGTGGAGGTAGATCCGAGATCTAATTTCGGTCAACGGGAAACAATGGACAAATATTTCCAAGTCTTGAACTCGACAAGATTGTTGGAGTGTCAACTTGGATATCTTCTATCAACTGAGAAGAGTTCCTTTTCAGAAGCGCGTGAAGCATGAAAGAAATCGGACGACACGTCATCAAACAAGGAAATGAAAATTTTCCTATTCCGCTATGGAAAATTTCCGAAAATCTAGCTAATATCTTCTAGATAACAGCAAATCCAAACAATTTGTAATATTTCTTATTTACAATCTGCTTTGTAACCGCCTCTATGATCTATAAATAGAGGAGCATATCCTCCTAAGAAAAGATCCGCTTTTTAGTAATCATACATTAAGCAATACAACTCTACTCGACAATTTTTGTTCTTGGTAATTGACTTCTTCTTCATAATTTCTTTAGAATCCTTGCCCTTTCTTCCTTTTATTAATCAGAATTTCGGATTTATAACTTTTATGCTAAATCTGATTCGAACAGTAACCACCACAAGAATTCTAACATTTTCATTTTTATTTTTCAATAGAAAAGTATTCTGGGTCAAAAATAGAGAGACGTCTAATTTAAAAATATCCACAAGGACGAACTTATATAGTTAATCAAAGATTCTTTTGCCTTTTTCTTTTTTTTTTCTTTTTGTTTCGTTTAGAACTTTAGATCATGTATAATTATTAAGAAAATTACAAATCTAAAAGAAAGTGCTATTTTTCTTCTAATGGGAAATAATTGGCCGACCAAGATAACATAAATTTGTGGTCGCAGACCATTTTAACTAGTTGCCAAAAAAATTCAAGAAGACAAACTGTTCTGAATTTAGAATAAGGGGTTTTTAGAGGAATAGACACTATTACTGTTCAATTTTGTCTAAATAGACATTTTCAAGAGGGTTTACAGGCACATGCATTTTTGACATATTTAAATGATGAAATTGCTTTTATTTCTTTCTATTGAAAATTTGTGAACGTAATTATAACAACTTTTAAAATTAAAAAAAAAAAACATAAACCCTAGAATGATTCAATGGATGCTTAAACCCAAATAAATTAATCAAAATTAAGAAACTAAACCAAATATTATATTTTATGATGACTCAATGGACGCCTAGCCTAATTCCAAGATAACGATTCTCTATGGATAAAAAGAAGAGGTCGAAAAAGAATTGTGAGGGCAATTTCAGCATTTATGATATATGTGATTATTTGATCAGTTTCCAATTTTCCTTGCACATATTGCATCACTTACATCACTTAAGAGTTAAAGACTCATATATTTTCATTTTAGTATAGTATTTTGCATATTTTGTCAACTCATGTGATTTGAAACCATATTTAAAGAGGAGGTTTTGGAAATTGGCAAAGTAAGCTTGAAGATTTTGGAAGGAAATGACCTCACAAACCCATTGACCATTGGAGGAGACTCTTGTGGCGAACTAGAACAAAAGAAAATTTTCTGGGAAGTTTTATTGGCCTACAAACTGCTGGAGAAGACTATTAAGGAGTGCAGGAGCCGTCTGGAGGCTCTCAACGACCCGAAGACCGTTTATCTAACAGGTGATAAGGCAAGAGATCAAGCAGAAGACGTCTGGAAGCTGTCAACGGCCTCTAGGCCACTGAGATTGCTAAAATCCTAGCAGAAGCGTCTGTTCCATTATCAATGACTGTTGCCTGTTGAACGAGGCCGTTGGACCATTCCTCAAGCCAAAACAAGTTCTGGAATGCAACACTGCAGTTTCTTGACTGTTGGCCAGACCTTTGACACATTTTTATGATATTTTTAAGTAGGATCCGACATAGTTTATCACAGGTTGACCCGATTTCAATTATATAACTCTTTAAATCTAATTCTAGCCACTTAGAATATTTTAGAGAGGTTTGGGAGCAGACTTTGGAAAATACTTTGTTGTTTCAATCTAGTGATTTTCCTATTTCTCTTCTTAAATCTCTTCCATTATGTCTTCCTTTACATGTTTATCATTTGTTTATTTGTTTGCATGTGTGAGTAGTATGATAATGAATTAGGACTTGAGTAAATCCTAGCCTTTATGATTGATTGATGATGCTTAAAATATTAGATTTTTGATTTTTTTATTTATGGTGTTCTTAATGTTAGGTTTGACTTGATCGATCAAAACTAAATCATAGGACTCTTACTGCCCGAGAAGTGTTTGATTAAATGTTTGAATGACCGTTTTATAAACTTTTCTTCCTTAGCTAATGAGACTTGATATTAGAGTGATTAGTGGAGTGATTAAACTTGATATTAATGCTTATTGATAATTTAGTTGGCAAGTGAGAGTTTAGCTTAATTGAATGTTTGGTAAAAAGATTAATGTGATGACTGTGGGTTGATCTTGATTTATGTTTTATGTCCTAGGAGCTGAATGAGTTTCTCGTGCATCATTAGTTTAATTGTCATTTTCTTGGATTAATTGCTTAGCCTTTTGAATCAGTGATTTGTTTATTGGTTTAGTGCTTAATTGTAATTTTTTGGTTCTATTTTTATTTGTGTTTAATATTCTTTTGGTTCTTGCTTTGTTTAGTTTATTAGTTTACCTTATGTTATTTGCTTTGTTTAGTTTGTAGTTTGATGCTTGTTTGAGTTTAGCTAGATTTTAAATTACAAACCAAACAAATTTTTTATTGCTTGAGATTAAATTAGATGATCATATCCTAATGTTTTGATTCTAGGTCGATTTTAAGTGTTACAATGATATGTTTGCACTTGACGACCACAAAAAAAATGATATGTTTGCACTTTTGGTAATTAATTAATTCTTTATCAATTCATATAGGTCAAAAATGTTTTATTTTGTAATCCAACTCAAAATGCATTCTTAGACATGATTGATTCGTTACCAAAAAAAAAGACATAATTGATTCCTAAAATAATTAAACAGATCCATGGATAAAATAATTTTACCAAGCCCAAACTATATATTTTATCCTCTAATTAGTTATAAATGGACCGAACCCAAACTTATTTACTTTATTTTCTGATTAATTGGAAGTAGGCCGGATCCACTTGTACTGATATCTATTATTGTGTCTATGATATGCCCCGCCAATGGAGGATGGAGACTCGAGTTACCGGAAGAATCATAGACCATGACTACATTCAATTTCTATTCTCTTCTAAAACAGACTTAGTTTCCGTGATCCGCCGGCAACCAATCTCGTACAATGGTTGGTTGGTCCTTCTCCAAAGGTGGGAGTCTCATGCACCTCTCAGCTGTACCAATTTGGATCCAGATTCATGATTTACCACTACAATATGCCTTGGAGAGGTTCTGGAGGTTGATGTTCAAACACAATCAGTCATGAGATCCTCTCTGGTGCGTGCTAGAGTCAACAGCAACACCTTTGACAGATTGAAGTTCTTGTTGGAGATCGAAGGTGAAAACCTGCAAAACATATATAACTAAAACTCAAGTTGCAGAGGCGAAGAGTTTGTCTTCTGAACTTGAGAGATTAGATCACCAAATTCTCTGTGTAGAATCTTCAATGGTGGAATTCCTTAGAATCTCCTCTGCCCTCAAATCTTTTTTCACAGAAGATAAGAGGTGAGGTGCTCAACCATTAAAACCGNCACAGAAGATAAGAGGTGAGATGCTCAACCATTAAAACCGAAACAAGAATGAAAGATAATCTGTCAAGAATCAAGACAAGAAAGCTCAATCTATAAAGTAGAATCAATTCATCCCAGAATGATGAATTGATTTTCGTGTCTACTTCTCTTAGCTCATAGTCTCCGAATCTCTCTCTTCTTTCAATCCACTTTTTGGTTCCATCCCATTTGCTGCCTTGATCATCGAATCTTATATTGATAAAGATTACCAATCAATTTGTTTTAACAAAAAGAAATGTCGATTTAATGTTATATGGGCTTTCTTTATGGATTCATTCTTTGACAATTTATCTAGTACAATATGGCCCATATTTTTGAAACAATTCCAACATTCCTCCTCTTATTTCAAAAATTTGGAGCAAACAATCTGATGTCCTAAAGACTTGAATCAGAGTTGTTGAGTATCTCGCTCATGTGTATAACACATATAGGCTTTGTTCATCATGTAAAGTTCTTGAAAAAACGTTTACTGACTCAAGCTTTGCTATTGGTTTTACATACTATCTCCATCTTTTTAGTATAACCAATGTACAATACTTTTTAAAACAAGTGTTTATACTCACTAACAGAGTATCATCTAACACTATCATGACTTTTACAAGTATCTTAATGTTTTCCTTTGTTTGACCTTTTGATCTAAGGATTCACATAAGTAAATCTCTTAGTACGGAGCCCAGAAAACACTATACTAAGTCAATTCAAACTCATTTCCTTAGCTGTGTCCAGGACTAACCGACCACACAATCCCTTTGTGAATGGATCTGCAGCAATGTTCTTTCCGTATTTAACATACTCCAAGGATAATAGACCAGCTTCAAGTAAGCCTCTTATCACTCTATGTCTCATCCTTATGTGTCTTTTCTTTCCGTTATACAGTTTTAATTTTAGCCACTGCAATGACTGCTTGAGAATCACATCTCAAGGCCACAGAAGGACACATATTACCAAACATTGGCATCTACAAGCAAACCTCTGAGCCACTCAGCTTCTTGACCAGCCAGCTCAAGAGCTGTTAACTCTGATTTCAGTTGAGCATACCTTAAACTGATACATAAGAACTTAAACTGATACATAACAACTTAAACCGATACATTAGAACTCAAACCGTTATGTAAGAACTTAAACCGTTATGTAAGAACTTAACCCATGTTTTGTTCATTACATTTTCCAACGTTTACATAGTTTCTTCACTTATGAAACTAAAATACGAGACTTTTTAATCTCACAAACATAAGTATGAATGTTTCATTACAATAAGTAATCATTCAATAAACTTATAGCTTCAGCCCTTATCCAAGTTTTCATCATGTTCTTCTCTTGCTTTGACCTTTTGAACCTTGGTTTCAAATGAATAAAGTCAATGGTAAGGAGCTTCGGGAAATTCATAAACTTGAGTCTATGCCAAACCATTGAGATGTTGTGTCCAAGACCGTACGTCTACATAATGCTCTCGTTAATGGATCTGCCATTTTATTTTCCATGCTAAAGCTCCTCAACTTAAATCAACTACTGAGAGCTTTGCAAATTCTACCTATAATGGATTTCAACATTAACTAGTGTCTGAAGTAGTCTTTTGACTATCTTCTACTTTACCAAACGTATCAAAAAGGTCTTCTTCTCGACTCTCTTACGTTCTATGAAAGTGTTTTAAAGAGATCATCTTTTTGACTCTCTTACACTTAAAACTTGCAGTCTAATCTCCCAATAACTATGTTCATGACCATCTATCCACACAGCTTTTGGTCTAAGGATTCGAAAAATCCTTTCCAGACCTATCTCACTTTAGGGAGATCACACAAGTTTCCGTCAAAGCCACTAATTATGTAACATCTCAACATCTCATGAAGAGATAAAGTCGAACTCATACCTTATTTTATAATATTCAGCCAAAAACATCCACCCAAAACTAGACTCATTCTAAGTTCTTTTACTAGTTACTAGGTTCTGCATTAACCTTTCCAAACTAAAAATAGATGATGACTTACTTGATTCTGCTTTTGGCTTCTTGTTTTACGACTTGAATCATTTGATACAGACCTCGATTTAAGCTTAGAAATCTTCATCAACCACTACCCCTTAGAAGTCTTTTGACTCATCTCTAAGACCTGAATTCTTTTCTTCATTTCTTGAAGCACAATTGGTTTCATAATTCTGTAAAACAAACCTTGATTACTCGTTAGCAACCATTGCATAACATCTGAAATTTTTCCTTTCTTAAACCTCCTCTGCTCAATGAATTCATGAGATCACCAATTATTCCTGCGATTTTTAAAGCACTTTCATCACCTAAGTATGCATTCTTACAGCTCGACTCACCAAGTTTCTTATAGGTTTTTGACCAATTAAGATATGTTGATAATCTTCCATTTTCTTTTTAAAGAAAACAACTTCTGAGACAATCTTTACTTGTAGAGATCAACCCAAAAGTCAAGCCTAATTTCTCACTGTGGCCAAGAAGCATCTTCTCGTTTTCTCTTCTTGGATGAGTACGATCCAACTTCTTCCAGATTCTTTTGTTACAACTTTCCAATGCCTTTCATTCTTCCATGGTAGAAGAAGTCTTGGTTGAGAAAAAAATTCATTCTCGAGATCAGCATCAATAGAACCCAACTGATTAAGGACCTTCAATAAGTCTGAATCCAAAGAACCCATCTTCAAAATCTTCTTCGTTTTTTTTAGCCTTAGTCTTCATTAACCTGAAAGGTAAAGAATTTATTTTCCTAATCAATGTTTACTATCTGAAAATCATCACGTTCCATGAGATCAAATTCCTCTCTGTTAGATCTGGAACAACCAAGTTCTTCGTCTTTTTCACCATTCAAGCTGGATTAATCTCTCAAGATTGTTGGAGATCGAAGGTGAAAACCTGCAAAACATATACAACTAAAACTCAAGTTGCAGAGGCGAAGAGCTTGTCTTCTGAACTTGAGAGATTAGACCACCAAATTCTCTGTAGAATCTTCAATGGTGGAATCCCTTAGAGTCTCCTCTGCCCTCAAATCTTTTTTCACAGAAGATAAGAGGTGAGATGCTCAACCATTAAAACCAAAACAAGAATGAAAGATAATCTGTCAAGAATCAAGACAAGAAAGCTCAATCTATAAAGTAGAATCAATTCATCCCAGAATGATGAATTGATTTTCGTGTCTATTTCTCTTAGCTCGTAGTCTCTGAATCTCTCTCTTCTTTCAATCCACTTTTTGGTTCCATCCCATTTGCTGCCTTGATCATCGAATCTTATATTGATAAAGATTACCAATCAATTTGTTTTAACAGAAAGAAATGTCAGTTTAATGTTATGGGCTTTCTTTATGGATTCATTCTTTGACAATTTATCTAGTACAATACGGCCCATATTTTTGAAACAATTCCAACAGTTCTTCAAACCAATCCGGTTCCAAAATGGTGAAAGAATCCATGTCTATTTTCACTATGAAGTTGTCTCTAACTTTTCATTAACTTGTCAAAAGCTGACTCATGATGCGAGTGTATGCACTTATGTCCCTCTGCTTGCGGATTACTTTGCTTCTCCACACGATAATCTTCAACAACATGACGAGTCCTCTGCTTCTAAGTCACAAATGGACTTTCCATCCCAACAAGGTGAAGAAGCTCTTCAAGCAGATGAAAATCGCACAACCACTTACATCAGTCAAGCTATGGCTAATCGAGTTGATGGTCTTCCTTCTCTCGGATACAATTCGTGAGATAGCGCACAACAATGAGGACTTCGAAAACTATACTGCAACGTTCGAGTTGGATCTAGCCACAAGTGCTTCCCAGCAAGAAGTCTAAGTCTTCATAAATAGGGAGACAAAGAGGAAGTGTTACCCGGATTTTGAAGGTGAACCATCTCACAAGGCACCTAGGACTTTCTAATTATTTGACTCACAAGGTTCAAGCTTTAGGTTATGGCTAATGTTTTCTCTAAGCTGTGGTTTTATTAAGTCTTTCTCTAGTTTCTGCTCTAAGTAAGTTTAAGTTTGATCTTTTTGGTTTTGTTGTCCAAACACTCTGATGTCTATTTCGATTTCTTTTGTCTGGTCTGTCTAGCCTTATTAGTCTGTACTTTTGTCCTCTGTGTTTCTCATGTTGAATGAAATCTAGTTTTCGGAAAAAAAAAAGAAAAGAAAAGAAGTCAATTCCGTGCGCATTAATCTGTCTCGTTATTTCAGCTGAGGGAAATTACTAATCTAGATATTCCAATTCCTGATTGATGGGATTGATTTGTTGCCTGTGTAATGATATTTGCGGCTTTGCCTAATGATTTACTCTGTTAACAATGTTCTTATGTATTTGTTTCAAAAAATTGGGTGGCGATTTGTTGGAGCTATGAAAAATGTTCTTGTGCTCGAATCTTAGGGAGGACTTTTGTTCGGGTATGATATTGGCGCAACCTCCGGTGCTACACTCTCTCTTCAGGTTACCTAAATTCCCTTGTTTTTCTGTGGCATATTAGCTTCCAAACTTAACATGATGTGCTGTCTCATATGGTCTTTAACAGTCAGCTGCGCTTAGCGGAACCACATGGTTAAACCTCTCACCTGTTCAACTGGGACTTGTGGTATGTTATTTGGAGATAATTTTCTATATTTAAGCTAGAGTTAGCTGAAAATGATGTTTTTTATTGTGTAGGTTAGTGGATCCTTATATGGAGCCCTTCTTGGTTCAGTTTCTGTCTATGGCATTGCTGATTTTCTTGGTAAGTCTTGGTTTTTTACTTTTTGTTCTTCTTTACTGGTCGCAGTTATCTCATTCTAGGTTTTCTTCCCATATTTTTTGAAGGAAGAAGGCGGGAACTTATTATAGCTGTTGTTCTCTATCTCCTCGGGTCTGTGACAACTGGCTGTGCCCCTGATCTTAATATCCTCCTAGTTGGGAGGCTTCTCTATGGCCTTGGTATTGGTTTGGTGAGCTCTAGAAACCCTGAATCTATATCAATTTCCTTGTAACTTTTGTTGTTGATTAGTGTTTAATGTAAATTGGTTGTTTGATAGGCAATGCATGGGGCTCCCCTCTATATTGCTAAGACATGCCCTTCTCAAATCCGTGGAACTTTAATATCCTTAAAAGAACTCTTCATCGTGCTGGGAATTCTGGTAAATGTTGAGATTTTCCTTTCCCCTGTATAATTATTATGTAGTCATCTATCAAGTTGTCTCAAGTTCCTTATCTCTTGCGTAGTTGGGTTTTATTGTTGGAAGCTTTGCAATTGATGTAATTGGAGGGTGGCGATATATGTATGGATTTGGTACACCTGTTGCTTTGCTGATGGGGCTAGACATGTTGAGTCTCCCTGCATCTCCACGCTGGTTGCTACTTAGGGCTGTCCAAGGCAAAGGCGCTTTACAAGAATACAAAGAGAAGGCCATGCTTGCCCTTAGTAAATTACGTGGAAGACCTCCAGGGGATAAGATATCGGAGAAGTTAGTAGATGATGCCTTATTATCTGTTAAAACAGCCTATGAAGATGAGAAATCTGGGGGAAGCTTCCTGGAAGTATTCCAAGGGCCTAATTTGAAAGCTTTGACAATTGGTGGAGGTTTAGTTCTTTTCCAGCAGGTGATTATTCTTCACCACTGGCTTTGCGATGAATCTGAGAGCACCCTTTTGTTAAAGTGATTTTATACTTTGCTTCGACGTGACAGATAACTGGACAGCCGAGTGTGCTTTATTATGCGGGTTCGATTCTTCAAGTATGCTTGCGTTAACCATAATATGAATGAGATTAACTGCAATTTTGTTGCCTTAGATATTTCATGGAACTTTATGCTCACTTATCTATTTAAACTTTCGAAGACTGCTGGATTCTCTGCTGCTGCTGATGCAACTCGAGTCTCTATTATTATTGGTGTTTTCAAGGTGTGCTCATTTCTTNATTATTATTGGTGTTTTCAAGGTGTGCTCATTTCTTTTTCTTTTCTCCTTAATATGTTTTTAGTTACTCAATACAGACCTCTTTAAAATTGATAATGCTCTTTCAGCTACAGATGACATGGGTAGCTGTTGCGAAAGTTGATGATCTCGGAAGATGACCCTTACTGATTGGAGGTGTCAGTGGCATTGTATGTTTAGAGTTTCTCGCAATTCTTATATATATCTTCTGCTACCTTATTTTCTGAATATGATAGAGGCCTTTCCCTGAAAAAGATTTTCTTTGAAATCTTCTAAATTTCAGGCGTTGTCCTTGTTTCTGCTGTCAGCATACTACAAGTTTCTCGGAGGCTTTCCTCTTGTCGCTGTTGGTGCGCTACTTCTTTATGTTGGTTGTTACCAGGTTTATACTCTAACTAACTGTTAGCTGTGGCTATATAGTTTTGTCTAACATACTCGAGGAAATTTAGGTGTACTAAAGTTTCAGCAATATTCACTATAATTATTCTCTCTGTTCTTTCCTGCAAAACAGATCTCATTTGGACCCATCAGCTGGCTAATGGTGTCAGAAATTTTCCCGCTTCGCACAAGAGGAAGAGGGATCAGTCTTGCGGTTCTTACAAACTTTGGCTCTAATGCTATTGTGACCTTTGCATTTTCACCTTTAAAGGTATCTTTTCTGTTCCCGCTTGTTTAAAATTCCCTTGCAGTTGATAAGTAACAAATCATGTATTCTCTGTAGGAATTTCTTGGAGCCGAGAATCTTTTCCTTCTCTTTGGGGGCATAGCACTGGTATCACTGCTGTTTGTAGTACTAATAGTTCCAGAGACCAAGGGCCTCAGCTTGGAAGAAATTGAATCAAAAGTCTTGAAGTGAAATGTTGAAAAACATGTTTATAGAGCTAGTTCTGGTGATACAAAT
>OVAX01004397.1:0-13505 GCA_900406405.1 Lepidium africanum | reverse complement strand
AAATCATAATAACAGCTAAATAAAGAAATTCTAAAGAGATGATTAACAAAAGACACTAGAATAATCCCCAAATCAAGCATTGGACTTTGCATCACATATTTACTTCCATGTTTTGCATTTGAGTCACAAACATGAAAATTAGAAGGTTGCTATCATGATTCATCAACAAGAACAATGATGAGTGTTCCTTAAGCTCAAGATAAACATATCCAAAATGGTGATTCAGGTATCCATTTCATCCCTAACCATTAAGTTCGGCTCAAGATCTAAATGCAAACTCAAATTCTGCAGTAGAGAAACAGAGACATTTCTTCGAAAAACATGTGAATAAAAAACTAGTTCTTTACGCAAACCTGTATACACTCAGTGCTGATGAATCCTTCTGTTAGCTTGAGTTTTCATCGATTTGTAACTCCCTCAATTGACAAAACCATAACTACCTTTCAATTACCATATGCATTTTTTTAACATATGTCAAATTGTGAACTTTTGGATACATGTCTGCAAGACATATAGTGCTGTTTCAAAAAGTTCATAAATTGTAGATGAAAATGTTCTTCTTACAACTAATAAAGTTCTCCACTAAACCCTTTCAATCAAATAGAAAATGCAAATAGTGTGGGGATGCTAAAAGTGAAGCTATTCATGATAATGTCATGCACAATCTCAAAATTACGTGCTATCTAAATAAAGCTTATTCAATTGCCATGAGCAATAACATATTATAAATGATTTCGTTTATGTAAAACCACTTTGAAGAAGCATCAAGCTTGTAATACTATCTTTTTTGTTCAAAAAAATGGATTTATTACTGAGTTCATTAATCATTATCATCATTGTCGCTTTCATGCAAAATCTAAGACGTCGAAGATCCAACTTACCGCCGGGACCACCACCTGAGTTTCTGGTCGGAAACCTTTCTCAACTGAAACCACTATGGACGCAGTCTTTCTCTGAGTGGTCACAGACTTATGGCCCCATCATATCTCTGTAGTTAGGGTCACAACTCGCTGTTGTGGTTTCTAACTCTGACTTAGCCAAACAAGCGTTGAGAGACAAAGACTACCTACTGTGTAACCGACACAGAACTGCGAGGATGACTCAAAACGGCAGCGATCTTATTTGGTCCGATTACGGAAAGACTTTGGTCAAGCTGAGTGATAGGCGGACTCTGTTGATCACTTTGCTGACTTTGATTAGACCTCTGATAGGTGTTCGCAAGAAGAATAATATCTGTAATCTTCTTGGACTCATCTCTGCTTCCATGATCAACCTGTAACATTTTCCTAGCAGTGCTTCCTTCTTCATCTGCATCAGTTCATATGGCTACCACTTTATAAGTCTTTTTCTTGCGTAGCCTTTTATCTCTGAGGCCATCAAAAAGAAGCTCATAAGCGTAATACGTTATACAACTCTTCTTTAATAGATCCTCCAAGACAAGCTTGGGAGCAGCCATCTCCCTTTTGTCAACATCAAAAATAGTGTTCACAGCCTCAGGAACCATTCCTTTCTGGACCATGTGATAAATAATAACAGCAGCCTCATAAACTTTATCCTCCACACAAAGACAGTTTATAACACGTCCGAACGTTGTGAGCGATGGAACAAACCCATTCTCCATCATTTTCATCAAAAACTTGTACCCCAAATCAACATTTCCGGTTTTGCAAAAACCATCAACCATAAGCCGGTATGTGTATCCATCAGGAACAAGACAATGATTAACCATCTCTTTGAAAAGATTTTCTGCCATTGTAACATTTAGCTTTTGAGTGAAAGCATGAATGATGATGTTATATATTGGCGTTGAACTTGAAACCTTATAAACCTCTTTCATCTTCCGGAAGAGAGTGTATGCTCCATCCAAGTCTCCATTTTTACAGAAACCGTCGATCATTGTTCCAAATGTAACCCCATCTGGATTCACATTCTTCTTTATCATTTCGTCCAGCAAGCCCAAGGCTTCATCTAGTTTTTGGTATCTGCAAAGACTCTCCAGGAGTATGTTATACGTAAATAAGTTAGGAATACAACCTTTCTCCACCATCGTTTTATATGTTTCCATTACATCTTCGTACTTTGAAGTTTTGCAGAGACCATTCAACAAAGAGTTGTAAGTGTACACGTCAGGATCAATGCCATTGTCTAGCATAACATCTAAGATCTCAAGTGCGTTTTCCATTTTCAACTGTGTAGAATAACCATGAATCAAAATGTTGAATGTAAATATGTCAGGAAAGTATCCTTTGGAGATAATGACTTTGACAAGACCATCAGCATCAGAAACACATCCCATCTTGCATAATCCATTCACAAGGATATTAAACGTCTGTACCTCAGGAATCAAACCTTTTTCAGACATTTCACTCGCCAACTGAGCAGCCTCCAGGATCAAACCCTGGTTAGACAATCCTTTGATCAGTGTGTTGTAAAGAATAACGTTAGGCTCTATTCCTTTCCCTAAGGCCTCATTAAATAAAGCTAAGGCACGATTTGTGTCACCTTCTTGGCACAATCCATCAATTAAGGAGCGATATGTAAACTCATCAGGCACAAACCCATTGAAAACAGCATTACCTAGAACCCTTTCTGCAAGTTGCACCATTCCACCTTTGCAATATCCAGCTATGAGTGGGTTATAGGTAAAACTATCAGGCTCAAGCCCTTGATCAATCATTCTGCCTAAAAACTTTTCCGCCTCCTGAAATCTGGAATTCTTACATAAACCACATAATAGATTGTTATACGTGATGACATCAGGTTTTGGTCCCTGATCTATGAGACAACCTACCATACGAACAGCCTCATCAAGTTCACCTTTCTGACAAAGCCCTTGTATAAAAAAGTTATAAGTAAACAGATTCGGTAACACACCCTTTTTGATGACTTTATCCAGTAGTTTTTCACACTCAATAACATCTCCTTTCTTGCAAAGAACATGTAAAAGCTTGTTAAACGTACTAAGACAAAGAGAAACACCCGATTCAAGCATCTTCCCAAACAACTCATATGCCTCTACCTTAAAATTCTCCTCATAAAAACCACCTACAACTGTACAATAGGCAACCACATTCATCTCACAGCCTTGAGAAGACATGTTGTTAAGAAGCCTCAAAGCAGCCTGAGGCCGACTCGTCTTGCAAAACGACTTCATCCTAATCGTAAACGAGTACACATCAGGAGTAATTCCCTTGTCACGCATCCTCATATACACCTTATGAGCTTGATCAAAGTAACTACTATCAACCAATATACTCATAATAGCATTATAAGAGAAAACCGTAGGTTCACAATCATAAAAATCCATCCTTTCAAACACATTTACAGCTTCTTGAACTTTACCTTTGCGACCATAACTCTTCATTGCCCCAACATAAACCCCTTCAAGCATATGGTTACAAACGTTCTGCCGCATATCCAATAAAACCTGTTCCATAGCCTCGAATTTTCCATGAAGGCCAAGCTTTTCAATGATGCTGCGGTAAGTTGATAAAGTATGCTTGAAACCATTCTCTTTTTTCATCGAATTGAACATCTCTAGGGCTTTCATAGGATCCCTCTGACATTTTATAACTGCAGCTACATGTTTCGGAAGTAGAGGAGGAGGACCCATCAAGGAGAATAACTGTAGCCTAAGGAAGTTACTTGAGTTCCTAAAACCCAGAAACCTTCATAGACGTGAGTGAAGTATATATATGAATTAGGCCTAATATAAATATGTGAAACCGGTATCTGAAGAGAAACAAAAAGGTTGAAGAGATTAGAAATCGAAAACCAGATTTTTAAAACTGAAGAAATCCAGATATAACGGGAGAAATCAATAACAGTAGACGACGTTTGACGGCTACAACGCCGGGAGTACTCAATCCGGCGAAGAACCGAGTGTGAAATTTCAAACAAACTCTTTATAAATCTTGCGTTAAGCAAATTGTTGATATGGCCGAGTTGGTCTAAGGCGCCAGATTAAGGTTCTGGTCCGAAAGGGCGTGGGTTCAAATCCCACTGTCAACATATCAATTTTTAATTTTCTTGAGTCCTTTAGATTGTTAAATTTACAGGTATGTATTTCGGTTTAGTTTCAGTTATGTTTGGCTTTGGTTTGGTTATATTTTGGCTAGATAAAAATTCTAACCAAATTTAGTATGGTTTGGTTTCATTTCGGATTGATTTATGTTTCGTTCGAATTGGTTTGGTTTTTAGTTTAATTTTAGTTTGGTTATAATAACATATGAATATTTATAATTTTTTGAGGAAAGAAAACATATGAACCATTGTTATATCATACAATAAAACGGCTTTAAAATTAGTATTATATATATAAAAAAAATCATAAAGTTGTAAATATATTGAAGAGATAAATGATGAAAAATTGAAAAGAACAACAATTTAAAACTAAATTAGAATTATACCCACGCTATAGCGTGGGATTTAATTGTTTTTTCAACCCGTCTTTTGTTCTTAGATTCATGTTGGTATTTTGAATATTATTTTTGAGATTTTGTTTTAGTGGCCAAAAACCTAAATCGAAATTAACCCGAATTAGAAGAATCGAATCCGAACCAAACCCGACAAAATATCTCAATAGGTTCTAAACTTATGTATTTAGAAAATCAAACCTAAATCCGAAATAGAACCAAATTTAGAATTTTTTTATTCATTTGGATTTTTATATAAAAATACCTAAATCTGAACTCGATTTATACCGAAGCAAAGTTTATCTGGGAAATAAAAATATGCGAATAAGTCTTAAATTAAAATAACCAAAATACTGAATTAGTGGAACCGAACCCGAAAAACCAGATGTGTCCTAAATCTATTTATTCGGAATATAGAATCCAAACTCGCATTAGAACCGAATCAATAACTGAATTTTTAACCGATATATTTCTATTAAATTTTAGTTTTTTAAGAGTTTTTTCCATTAAATCTTATTAATTTTAATTTTTGTATAAAAATATGTAACACAATCTATCTTAAACTTATTTTAAGGGTTGTTATGAACTATATGTTAATTTTATCCTAAAGTTTATAACATAATTTTATCCTAAAGTTTATAACATAATCAAAATAAAAATCAAAATGAAAGTGTCTCCCGCTTTAATATATAAGATGTAACTAGATATTAATTTGCTTACAAAAATTGAGATGGTTATAATATATAAGATGTAACCAATATATTGGTTTATCAGTTTGGTTTAAATTCAAATCGTAATGAATCAAATCATTTGGGTTGAGAAGAATCTTAACCAAATGGTTTATATGTATATTCTCGTTTAATTTATATTGGTTTTAGTTTGGTTCGACTCGGTTTGAATAAAATGTCCACCCTACTTAAATTTCTGAGAAGAAATTGTGGATATTTTCTTATAATTTTAGACCAATAAAATGATTTAATGGTCCTAAGAAAATCACTAATAAATCACTCGAGACAGAAAAGGAAAAATTAAATGAATCAATCCCTTTTTATTAAATCAACTATTTTAATGGATAACTTAAAAAAAGCAAGTAAAGGAAAATTTTCCAAACTACCCCAAAGGTTGGTTAGTAAATTGACAAATGTACCCTTTTTCGAATCGGCTGGCACAATCTGATTGGTCCACATAAACCCCTCAAAACCCTAAGTCCCTTTGCTTTCACCAGCATAAACTTCATCAGGAATTAGGGTTTTAGCAGATTCTCTTGAAACGGAACGCAAGAGGAGGAACCGAAATCCCCTCATTCTTTGTAATTTAGGGTTTTCTCAAAAAGAGAAAAAAGAGGGTGAATTGAAAATGGTCGCTGACAAGAGCAAGAAGGCGAAAATTGATGAGAAAGTAGAAGAAGAAAACTTGGAGCAGATCGACGGAGAGCTTGTTCTATCAATTGAGAAGCTTCAGGAGATTCAAGACGACCTCGAGAAGGTGATGATCTCTTCCGCTATAATTCTCCGGATTCCTCCTTTTTTCTAGTGAATTCATGTGCTCTGTATTTTGGTTAAGCTGAATGGACTCCAATTTTGATTTCTCTTTTTACAACTTTTACGTTATGTTCTTTTTTCGGTAGTTGGATTTGAACGAATATGCGTGGAGTAAATAACTTGAATTGATGTTTTCCTGAATTTTCGAAGAAAAACTATGTCTGTCTTCTTCTTTTTTTCTTGTTGCTACAGTAGTGATAATAGTGTATTAGTGCAATGCAATTTGAGAACATTCAATGAGATTTCTGCATAATGAAATTCATTTCATGTGACTGCTCTCTGGAATTAGCTTCTTCGGTTTTGTGTAGAAGTTAGTGGGAAAAGCACTATTTTGTGAGGAATTAAAGCTCAAACAAATGCATACATCAACTCATAAGTACAGTTATATTTGACATCAACTCTAAATCGTTCTGTTTTCTTCTTCTTTCTCATTGATGGTCTGTCTGTTTCTAGATTAACGAAAAGGCCAGCGACGAAGTCTTGGAAGTGGAGCAAAAATATAACGAGATACGTAAACCTGTCTATGACAAGCGTAATGAAGTTATCCAATCAATTCCAGACTTTTGGATGACTGCTGTTAGTAATATTTTCTATTAAGTTTTCAGTTACTCTTTAAAATATCTTCTACATATTGATCATTCATATTCTTTGCAGTTTTTGAGTCATCCTGCATTAGGTGATCTCTTGACGGAAGAAGACCAAAAGGTTGGACTTATCTTACGGCATGCTTCCAAAGTTATACTGTAGATAATGAATCGTTATAAGTAGATACCTGTCGGTTGGACCTTCATCGTCTTTACCTCTCAATTTTGGTTTCCCTGCTTTTACAGATTTTTAAGTACCTGAACGCACTTGAAGTGGAGGATGCAAAAGATGTGAAATCTGGATACTCTATAACTTTTGTATGTTTCTTTATCCAAATCATTAGTGTATTGCCCTATCGATCAAAGAAGAGTTCTGAGTATTGTTTATTGACATGTTAAATTGGCCATCAATCGCAGCACTTCAATTCCAACCCTTTCTTTGAGGATGCTAAACTTACTAAGACGTTTACCTTCCTTGAAGAAGGAACAACAAAGATCACAGCAACTCCTATCAAATGGAAAGAGGGCAAGGTAAATGTATATAGGTCTTGCATGTGCAATATAATAAGTGTGTCACTTTATTTTTCTCTCTTCGGCATTATTCTTAACTATGTTTGCTTCTCAATCGTAAAGGGCTTGCCAAATGGAGTGAACCATGATGATAAGAAAGGAAACAAACGTGCATTGCCAGAGGAGAGGTATTGTTCTTGAGCTCATTATGTGATTGTAGAACTTGAGATGAATCATGGATATATAATGCGCCTTATATAAATGTGGAAAGTCTCGTTTATTAGTAATTGCATTTGATTAACAACTTTCCACTCAACTCTCTACAGTTTCTTTACTTGGTTTACTGATGCTCAGCATGCGGAAGATGCTGCGGATGAGATTCATGATGAGGTATATGCTACTCTACTTTCTGACTCGGGATAAATTATACACTTTTTCTACTGTCTGCCCAATTAGAACTCGGGAATCTCATCTTGGAGCAGGTTGCTGATATCATCAAGGAAGATCTGTGGTCCAACCCTCTCACCTACTTCAACAATGTAATCTACTTATCAGTTCAGTTTCAACTTTCTTTTCAGTAGAGGAAGAGAACATTTGCTCAAAAATTTTGTTGATGTATGTAGGAGGCTGATGAAGAGGATTTTGATGGAGATGATGATGGTGATGATGATGAAGAGGTAAAACATCTCATTGCACCTCAAAATACATTGATTAGTTGAGAATTAATGTGGACATTGTTATAATGAGTTGTATGGTTTGTTACTAAGCTCCATCTTTTAACCTGAAATATGTTTGAAAACCACAATCTCTTCAGGGAAAAGAAGAAGACTCTGAAGCAGAGGAAGACGATGAAGAGGAAGATGGTGAGGAATGATTGGAGCCCGAAGATAACACATTTCTGGCTTGCTTCTATAACAGATGTGTAAAGTTTGTGTTATGAGGTTCCAAATTTTAGTAAGACTGAGCTTTCTCTTTTGGAATATTTAGTTTATTTACTATAATAGACATTCTGCTTGTACGTTCATCAGTCATGTCCTATATCTTGCCATAGCTACTTCTGTTTTTCTCAAATTAAAATCTGTCATCTATCTTGATTAATTTAATCTGTTGCAATGAAAAGTTAAAGGTAGAACTCTTGTGGCAGCCTGGTAGAAGCTAGAGCCTGCAATGGCGTCTTCATGTAACAAACTAAACCAGGCCTCTCGGCCATGTCGATTTGCTCTTGAAGTGTAGAGGAAGTCCACGAGAAACAATGCAGCAAATTACCCAAAGCTAAGGTTATCATATTGATGCTAAGTTGTGCGGCTGGGCAAACCCGTCTTCCTGATCCAAATGGAAGAACCCGAAAGTCTTGACCTTTGACATCAGTTTCCTCCATGAGAAACCGGTCTGGTCTAAACTCATCTGGGTTGCTCCAGTTTGCAGAACCTCGACCAATCGCCTGCACATTGACATAAACCGTGGTTCCCTTAGGAACTTTATATCCACCTAGCTGAACTGAGTCACTGGCCTTGTGTGGAAGCATCAGTGGTGTTGGAGGGTGAAGCCGGAGAGTTTCTTTGACTATGCATTGCAGATATGGCAGTTTCGATATATCTGAATCCGACATCAGCCGTCCTGATCCAACTACGGAATCAAGCTCATTTTGTGCTCTTTCTTGCACGGTCGGGCATCTGATCATCTCTGCCATTACCCATTCGATTGTAATGGCGGTTGTGTCAGCACCTGCGGTTAAAATGTTCCAGACCAATCCCAATACATTCTCCTCGCTCAGCTCATTCTTCTCTTTCAATACTAACAAACTCTGAAGAAAACACTCTTGCTCTCTTCCTCCATACACTTCATCCATTAGAGCTTGTTTAAACCAATTCTTTCTCCGAGCCATGTGCTCCATGTACCCTTTATCACTAGTGAACCACGATAATACTCGTTTAAGCCAAATGGTGTAATCAAGCATATTGGTTGCACCAGGCAAGCGAGTCTCCCTGTCAACAATGGCCTTAAACTCTTGTGCTTCTTTTGGTTCGAACACTTTCCCAATCACTAATCTTGAAACAATGTTTAAAGCAACAGAACCAAGATAGTTCCTCAACACCACCAGTTTCTGATCATCACTCATCAAGTCATTGTAAATTGACTTAACCATTGATCTTACTTCCATCTCTCTCATCATCCTGAAACTCTCAATGTTTTTCAAAGAAAAAAGCTCGAGAGCACATAGCTTCCTCAGTTTCACATAATGTGATCCGTAATCAGACCAAATAAGATCGCTGCCGTTTTGAGTCATCCTCGCAGTTCTGTGTCGGTTACACAGTAAGTAGTCTTTGTCTCTCAACACTTGTTTGGCTAAGTCAGAGTTAGAAACCACAACAGCGAGCTGTGACCCTAACCACACCGATATGATGGGGCCATAAGTTTCTGACCACTCAGAGAAAGACTGCGTCCATAGTGGTTTCAGTTGAGAAAGGTTTCCGACCAGAAACTCAGGTGGTGGTCCCGGCGGTAAGTTGGATCTTCGACGTCTTAGATTTTGCATGAAAGCGACAATGATGATAATGATTAATGAACTCAGTAATAAATCCATTTTTTTGAACAAAAAAGATAGTATTACAAGCTTGATGCTTCT
Source organism: Lepidium africanum (assembly GCA_900406405.1). Taxonomy (NCBI): domain Eukaryota; kingdom Viridiplantae; phylum Streptophyta; class Magnoliopsida; order Brassicales; family Brassicaceae; genus Lepidium; species Lepidium africanum. The sequence goes on along the minus strand of OVAX01004397.1, from coordinate 3,829 downwards.
TCAAAGTGGTTTTACATACACGAAATCATTTATAATATGTTATTGCTCATGGCAATTGAATAAGCTTTATTTAGATAGCACGTAATTTTAATATTGTGCATGACATTATCATGAATTGCTTCACTTTTAGCATCCCCACACTATTTGCATTTTCTATTTGATTGAAAGGTTTAGTGGAGAACTTTATTTGTTGTAAGAAAGACATTTTCATCTACAATTTATGAACTTTTTGAAACAGCAATATCAATATATGTCTTGCAGACATGAATCCAAAGTTCACAATTTGAGGTATGTTCAAAAAATGGATACGGTTAATAATGAAAGGTGGTTATGGTTTTGTCAATTGACTTAGTTTACAAATCGATGAAAACTCAAGCTACATGTGTAATTTGAACATGATCGGTTATTAGTTAATGAACCGAGATTGGTTTAGGTCGGTTTAGGAATTGTGTGGTTCATGCACATAATAATCGGTTAATATTATAATGAACCAAGCTAGGTTAAGAAACCGTTTAATTTTCCAGAGCTTGACACGCTCTTGCGCTTTGTTGAAGAAGACGATGATGTTGTCGAAGGCGTTATCGTCTATGTATTGTATCCGTTCGCAAATCGAGCGCCAAGATACTATTACGTGGGCTATAAGCTACTTCCACTGTGGATTCCAAAGGAGGTATATTCACTATGCCGAAGATCGCTGTGCACACCAACTGTTCGATAAAATACCCATTTGAGCAGTTTCTATTGTTTCCTTATTCCTCTATTTTCAAACTTGTTGTATGTTAAACACCTTATCTACCAAGTTTCCTGTTTTTGTGTTCTTGGCTTGGTTTAGTCAAGAGAGTAAGTGATACTTTTTTTCCCGTCACTCTTCTAGCTCTCGGATCTTTACGATGAGGGATAAGATCCTAGGAGAAAAAGTATCTTTCCACGGATGAAGTGTTTCAGAAAGGGCTAATGATATCTTAGAATGATAGGAGTCCATTGATAAGAACATTGCTGGTATGCTTCTCGAAAGGATGTGTGAAATTTGTGTTATGAATGAACGTTTAGTTTTGGCAACCCTTATTATGAGATTCAACTTTTTCTGTGTGAATTTATACTCTTTTATTTTACATATATAATCCTATGAAACCATTTTCAGCCATGTTGCAAATCTTGCAATGCCTTTTGTGTTTGACATAGCTACATCTTCGTTTCCATAATGATTGGTCTTTCATTCTCCTATATGTGTCTAATTGTTTATCTATAAATATTTAAAGGTACAGGTATAACCCTTGCGGCAGCTCTCGGGATAGCTAGAGCCTGCAATGGAGTCCTCATGTTAGAAAGTAATCCAGGATTCTCGCTCATGTCAATACTCTCTCCAGGAATATGGGAACTCCATGAGAAGCAATGCAGCAAATTTCCCATCACTAATGTCATCAAGTTCATGCTGAGCTGTGCTGCTGGACACATACGTCTTCCGGATCCAAAAGGAAGAACTCTAAAGTCTCGACCTTTGACATCGGTTTCCTCCTGAAGAAACCGCTCTGGTTTAAACTCTTCCGGGTTTATCCAGTTTGCAGGGTCCCGCCCAATGGCCTGCACGTTGACGTAAACAGTGGTTCCCCTGGGAACCTTGTACCCTCCTATCCAAACTGTTTCACTTGCTTTGTGCGGAAGCATTAATGGTGTTGACGGGTGAAGCCGGAGAGCTTCTTTAACAATGCAATGCAAATATGGTAGATTTGGGATATCTGATTCAGACATTAACCGTTTGGATCCAACCACAGAATCAAGCTCTTGTTGTGCCTTTTCTTGCACGGCCGGGCATTTGATCATCTCTGCCATAGCCCATTCGATAACAACCGCAGTTGTGTCAGCACCCGCGGTTAACATGTTCCAGACTAGTCCTCCAACCGTCTCTTCACTGAGCTCGTTCTTCTCTTTTAACACTAACAATTTCCGAACAAAGCCTCTGTGTTCATCTACTTGTACATTTTCCTCCTCCATTATAGCTCCTCTAAACCACTTAGTTCTCCTATCCTTGTGCACTAAAAACTCCTTATCAGTGATGAACCAAGACGAAACCCATTTGAGCCACCGGACGTGAACAAGCGGTGAACCTGAGCCACTAAGGAGATGTTCATTCTCAACGATCGATTTAAACTCTTTTCCTTCCTCATCCCCGAACTCTTTCCCAATCAGTAATCTTGAGATGGTGTTCAAAACAACCGCAGCTAGATACTTCCTCACTACCACTGGTTTTCTCGCCCCGCCATCCCCTGAATCACTCATCAAGTCCTTTAGAATCGACATAACCATCGATCTTACTTCCATCTCTCTAAACGACCTGAAGTTCTCAATGCTTTTCAGAGAAAAAAGCTCGAGAGTACATAGTTTCTTGAGTTTCACATAATGTGGAGTGTAATCAGACCAAACAAGATCAGTACCGGTCTGAATCATCCTTGTGATCCTCTGCCGGTTAGACAATTGATGGTCTTTGTCTCTCAACACTTGTTTGGCTAAATCAGTGCTCGAGACGACTACCGTAAGCTGAGACCCCATCCACACCGAGATGATGGGACCATAAGACTGTGACCACTCCGAGAAAGAATGTGTCCAAAGTGGTTTCAGTTGATGGAGGTTTCCGGTGAGAAACCGTGGTTTTGGTCCCGGTGGTATGTTGGATCTCCACCACCAGTTATAAAGCATGACGGTGGCGGTAATGATGGTGACTAACGACATTATATAAAGAACCATTTCTGCTATATAATATCGAGAAGCTTGATGTATTATTGTACAATCAACCTAACACTTCAACCTTTTACAAACAATGAGGTATAACCAGAAAGTTTTATAATTTTCAGAAGCTATATGGTTAGGGCATTTATTTACGTAAGTTTGGAGAAACACAACTTTGATATGCGCATGAAAGAGCCGTGATTTGGTCCCTTTATACTCTCACACATTTTTCATTTTGTGTTTGTCGACTATTTCGATCTATAATCTAATTTTCCAAAATTTTAAAACTCTACTACATAGACTATCCTAGAATTAAATTTTGGTGGGATAAATAAATATGGATTTTCTTTTCTGTTATGGACCTAGAAAAAAAATTAAAACGACTGAGACAGAAAAATGCGAAATTAATTAACAGAAAAAAAAAATGAAATAAACTGCGAAATTGTGATAAAATTAGATGGAAAATAATCATGCCGAACACAGCTTGACGGGACACTGTGATGAATTTAGAAAATGGTAGCTTTTTCTGGAAGTGAACAAAAGGAAAAATGGCGACAGCGACGAGTTCTGCAGTTAGGACACCGAATTGGAGGATCGTTGTGCTTTTCTGGACCATCTCCCTCACTATTTTCTACTCTCTGTTCCAAATGGGTCTTCGAAATTCTCCATCAACTTCATCTTCATCATCAGGTAAAATCCTTGTTTTTAGTTATCGTTTTATTTGCCATCGAATTTTCGTCCTTTGTCCCGAAATGAAATACCCTTCAAATTGCTCTGATGTTTTTGGTTGTTGTTTTTAAACTGGATCTGATTATTTAGCTAAATTATTCCTATAATTGGATGAGTTGATGCTTTTTGAGTTTCGTAAGATACAGAATTGATGTTGACTTGCTAACAGAAGGATTCATCAGCACTGAGTGTATATAGGGTTGCGTAAAGAACTAGTTTTTAATTCACATGTTTCGAAGAAATGTCTCTGTTTCTCTACTCCAGAATTTGAGTTTGCATTTGGATCTTAAGCCAAACTTAATGGTTAGGGATGAGATGGATACCTGAATCACCATTTTGGATATGTTTATCTTGAGCTTAAGGAACACTCATCATT
>OVAX01004396.1:0-13526 GCA_900406405.1 Lepidium africanum | reverse complement strand
TCAATTAAAAACTGATGCAAACAATTAAAATAAATGATGTAAGATGCCTTATTTTTTATAGTGTGTGTTTTTAGCAAAAATAGAATACTACCTCAAGTTTACTGGCCAAGTTGTTATGTTTACTCCTAAGAGATTCCATAATATCCTTTGCTGCATCAAAAACACCAGCAACAAAGATTACCAACGAAGCATTATAAAGCCCTTCTTCCAAATTTGTCTCTGAAATTACTTCCTCTTGCCCAAATAACAATCACTTTCACACCTTCATTAGAACTCAAATCCAACAATGGATATAACTCTTTCATGTGTGGATCAAATCCAAATTCACTTTGTGATGTTGCAGACAATAACAACATATCAGAAATTTTCTTGATAATTTCATCCACAAGCTTCAAGTCATCTTCCCTGAAAACAGACAGAACATGAATCAATTCAACAAAATCAACCGAAGTCAAAACTATGAAACTTATGAACAAGTTATGAAAAGCACCAATCACAAGAACAATGACCAGAGATACTAGCCAAATTCGTGAGTGCTTGTCTTCATGACACAACAGTCTCCATAACACAACAAATAATCGAAAACCCTAATTAAATTTACAAGAAATAATCCAACCTGTTTATAGGAGAAGAAACCCCAATGATTTCGAAAAAGAATCCCTTCGATTTTGAAGCTGAAACGTCATTGGTGAAACAACGACGGTCCGATTTGATGACTCCCTACCTCCGATGATCACATACGGCCGTCGAGATGAAGATTTTGGGCTTGTCTTCGATTTCAGAGATGTTGCCTTCGTCATCGCCACCAGAGAGAATGAAGAAAAAAAAGAGTTTTCGCGAAAATGAGAAACGCGAAGAGATCCCTTCTCTATGTTTTTTTTCTTTGACAGAAATCCTTCTGTCTAATGAGTGACTGACACGTAGGAGGTTCTCAAAATTTCTTAAGTTTCTGAATTAAGATACGGCTCTAGAGATAATAAGCCATTTTACATTTAATTAAAACCCAATAAATGTTAAGAACCCCTCTAAGATACACTATTGGAGGTGGTCTAAAGGAGCTGACTCTTAAACAATTATCCATCACACGATGGGAAAGTCATATTGAGAGTATTAAAGCTATATGTTATCAAATTGCTGACATACATGAAGTAGTATTTCAGGTTGCTGATGGAGATAATGATCTTTGTATTCAAAGTGAAGCTAAATCTTTAGCATAAATGAACTTAGTAGTTTTGAATTTGTGTTATCTACCGTTATTTGGTATAATATATTACATATTGTGAATTTAGTTAGCAAGCAATTTCAGTCCAAGGATATGCTAATTGATGTTGCTATGGAATGAGTAAAAGGATTAGTTTCTTATTTCATGAAGTATAGAAATGATGGATTTATAAATGCTATGATAATTGTCAAGGAAATAGCTATTGAGAATGGAATTGATCCTGTGTTTTCTAAGAAACGTGTTATTCGTAAAAAAAAAAACATTTTGATGAGATTGGTGGCTGTGAGGTATCATTATCTGTTGAAAAAGAGTTTAGAACTCAATATTTTTTATTTATAGTAGATCAAGCTATTTTTTCACTAGATAAAAGATTTGAACAATATCACTTATATGAAAATGTTTTTGGTTTTCTCTTTAATTCAAGTAAATTACAGTCATTAGATGAGTCTCTTTTGAAATCTTGTTGTGATAATCTTGAATGTGTTTTGAAGAAAGATGATGTATTAGATGTCAATGGATGTGATCTTTTTATGGAGTTAAAATTATTAAGAGAGTTTCTTCCAAAAGAAAAGATGGGAGCAATCGATATGTTAAATCATTTTGAGAGATTTAATTAGTTTCCAAATGTAGTTATTGCGTATAGAATTTTACTAACTATTCCAATAACTATTGCTTCCGCAAAAAGGAGTTTTTAGAAGCTGAAATTGTTAAAGACGTACTTGCGGACAACTATGACACAAGAGAGGTTAAATGGATTAGCTTTGATGACAATTGAGAATGATATTTTGGAGAAATAGATGTGGAAAACTTGATTGATGATTTTGTTGGTAAACATGTCAAGAGAGCAATGTTGTTTAGTTGAATAAATTAGACATGCTAGTTATACTTGAGAGGAAATAGACTGTATTAGTATTTTATGAAATCGAAAAGTATTTTAGTGTTGACAAAGGACCAAAAACTTTTTCTAGCACTAATAGATAACAGGCCTAGCCTGAGTTGGTGATAGAGTGGTTGGCCCAAATCCACAAACATGGAGAAAAGGTCCAAGAAAAGAAACCGAAAATGCTAAAGTTCGGATCTAAGACAAAAGACTTTAAACGAAATCAGACATAGGATCCACTAAGGCCCAAATCAAAAAACCATAGAGAAGTTGAACGGTTGGATGGCGCTCGAGATGCTTGCTCAGGAGCTTCTCGGTCGTTTGCCGGAGGGTTCGCCGATGAAGTCTAGATATCGGACTCTCTTCGTTTCACGGTTGATCAAGACCTGTATCTCCTGCTGAGTCGGTGAAGTGGCTAGGTCCAGTTCAAAAGTTGCCGAAAAGTTGTCCAACGGAGCCGTCTGGTTCAGAACATCATGGATCGTCGTAGAGAGGTTGGAGATGCCATCTACTCTGTCCGCCATGTTGCGAAGAATGAATATCGGCTCCGAGAAGTGGTTGTTTAGGGATATACCTCTCGACACGAGGTTTGAGCTTAGCCTTGAGTCGCTAATTGTTGTTGTCATTGATATTTGATTCGGGAAGAAAAAAAACTTTGTCTAGCACATGGACTTTTTATATATTGAGTTGAAGAAATTAGTCATGATCATAAGCTTATGAAGNTTGAAGAAATTAGTCATGATCATAAGCTTATGAAGAACCTTCTAAGTGTTGTAGAGGGTTTGGGTTTAGGTAATTAGATTGAACCGAAACCGGGTAGGTTTAAGTCATTAATTAGGTTGGTTAGATGTTCCGGTTTAGCGTGGTTACATTGTAACTAACGGAACCAAAATAGAGCTAGCTTCTAGTTCGTCTTCTTCGTCTTTCTTTCTCGAGTTACAGAGAGTTTAGCTAGAGAGAGAGAGAGAGATCTCGAGTCGGTGAGAGATTCGTGAGCAAGTTTGAGCTTACGAGCAAGAGAGAGGCGAGCTGNTGAGCAAGTTTGAGCTTACGAGCAAGAGAGAGGCGAGCTGAGAGAGCAAGAGAGAAAGGGATTGTAAACAGGGGATTCTCGTTTGAGTTCATCGTTTATAGTGGAATCCGGAGTTCAAGTTTAAGAACTCCGGCGAGACGTAGGATTCCAAATCGGAATCCGAACTCGTTAAATCTTTTGTGTCAACTTGCTTAATCTTTCCTCATTTAGCTCAAAAACAAATCGGTAAACTCATCTTGAGTTTAACAAATTGGTATCAGAGCCTTCAAAGATCGGAGGCGATTAGAAGAAAGGAGGAGAAGAGCTCATCGGAGAACTGTAAGTTCATCTTCAAATCTGAGGTCAGGTGATCAAGATTCTACAGTCTTGAAGAATTAAGATCGAAACTNAGTTCATCGTTTATAGTGGAATCCGGAGTTCAAGTTTAAGAACTCCGGCGAGACGTAGGATTTCAAATCGGAATCCGAACTCGTTAAATCTTTTGTGTCAACTTGCTTAATCTTTCCTCATTTAGCTTAAAAACAAATCGGTAAACTCATCTTGAGTTTAACAGAGCTGGCACTGTTTTCATCGAATGAAAATCATCTTAGTTATACTTGAATCATTATTTTTCTTTGATTGTTAAAAGAAGATAAAATAAATATATATATATTTCAAAATAAAATGATAAAGAAATTTATTTTTACAAATTACCCTAGAATATTTTTGTGTGTTAGCCAATCTTGTTTGCTATTTTGTTTAGATTTCGATTTCGGTTACAAGCCTAAGCCGCAAGGAATGAATTATAAGAAGACTAGTATTGGGCTGTTAATGGGCCTACAGAATCTGGCCCGTGATATAGTTAAATTTTAATAAATTCACAGGTAATAAAAATCAACATCCTCTCCTTCAGAAAGAGAAAATTCTAGGGTTTTGAAGTCTCTTATTCGCCGTCTCTTTCTTCCATTACGAGCTATCGACGATATGGGTCACGACAATGTCTGGAATTCTCATCCGAAGAAGTACGGCCCTGGATCTCGCACCTGGTATGTAATCTTCAGATCTCACCTCTCGCTTTGATTTGTTTGTTCAAGTATAGAACGAACCCAATTTCGATTTTCTTTTGATGAATCTAATCAGCTTTTGATTATGTTTAGTTCAATTATCGTGGAATTAGTGATTGTAGTGAATAATCGTATAGCTCACGGTGAAGTAGTGGTTACATTTTAGTTTCCGAGACTTTGATCAGCTTATGTATGAGAATGTTGTATTTGGCATCTGACTTCACCATGTGAGATTTACTTATTTATGAGATCAGTTATGCATTATATTTGGCAAGTTAAGATTTTGACTTTTTATAAAGTAAAGTTGTACCTGTATGTAGCTGATTGTAGTGGTTAAGCTTTGAGATTGTTGTTTTGGCTTCTGTCTTCACTGTTTGAAAATGGCTTTATGTATCAGAGTTCAGTTATGTGTTATATTCGGCAAGTCAGGATTTTTACTTTTCTTTTCTGTATGCAGTTGAATCTAGTGATTAGCTTATGCATGAGATTGTTGTTTTGGCTTGTGCCTTTACCCTGTGGGATTAGCTTATGCATGAGAGTAGCTTTGTGTTGTTATATTTGGCAAGATTTGAGTTCTAATGCAGCTGAGTTTGTGATTAGCTTATGCATTAGATTGTTCTTTTGACTTTTGTCCTTACCATTTGAGATTAGCTTATGCATGAGAGTAGCAACTAGCAATGTGCTGTTATATTTGGCATTTTAAGATTCTGACTTTGAAATACTGCAAATTATTGTCTTTACGTAGCCGTGTGTGCGGAAACTCCCACGGGCTGATTAGGAAATATGGTCTAAACTGCTGCAGACAGTGCTTCCGCAGCAACGCCAAGGAGATTGGATTCATCAAGGTAGATTTGCTTTTATGCTTATTTATATTTCCATTTCGTTAGCATGATTGCTTCATTCTGATCTGATTTCTCTCTTCTCTGCAGTACCGTTAATGAAAAACCCAGTTCGTGGTTGATGCTTATATTACACAAATATGACAAGCGGCATCGAATTGATTTTGAAACTTTTATAGTTTTGATTATTATGTAGAACGTTTTTGAAATGTTGTGCGTTTGATCTTTAAAGACTTGGAACAATGATGTTATCAGTGATATTTGGTTTTGATTCAAAGTTTGCCTGTTAATATCTACCATTTTGGAATAAGAATCTTCCCAATAATCCTGATTTTCGCTCTAGTTTGTCAATCTGATTAACCAAATTACAATAGAAACAATAACCGAGTTTCAACTACAGTAACGTCTACGAGCTTATCACTAATGCATAACAATTAATACGTCAGAGATTCAGACACAAAACGATCCAAACGTTGTCATCATTCTAGACATTCCCAGATGGGTAAGTGTCTAAACTGGATTATTTGGGAGCTTTGGTGCTCGAGATCAGGAACTGTGAACCACAGTGTGTTTGTTAAAGTTGTTAAAAGGACGAAATTATTCTACTTTGTTATAGTGAGAATCTTCCGGCGCTCAAGCTCATAAATAAGTTCCACAACTGCAGAGTCGAAGGAACTCTTCTTATCAGGTCTAGCTTCTCCAGAGCATATCACAGTCTCAAGATTGGGTATCTTCAGTGTTATGGTCGATATGAAACTGTTAAAGCTTGTTCGTTTTTCATCTCCATCCATGAATTCAAATGGAGTTCTGTGCATATACATATATACCGGTTATGATTACAAAAGACTCATGAGAAAAAGAAACAACCTGACCAGGACTGATGAACTCACCGAGATTTCTCCTCGGAGGTGTCATAAATAGGTATTGGCCAGAGATGTTTCTTGCAGAACTGATGTAGAGTTCCACGAGGCCTACCTTTTGCCATGTCTATAGGTCCAATAACTGAGAAACATGAATTGCAGATAAGCCTAGATAGGAGAAAGCCAAAAAAGGAAAGAACAATTTGAAGGTATATAACAGTAATGCTTGCTTACCTGGGATCTCTATACTCTCGATTCCGGCAGGATCTAAAGGCTGAGTTTCTTTGTTATGAGTGCAATCCGTATTGACATCCATGGAACTTTGATCGTCCTTGATGAATATCTTGCGTGAAATATTTCTCTTCTGAAGAATCAAAGGGAAGTTTCAGCAAAAGAACATAACTTGAACACGCACACATAAATGTAAACGTATACCTCGAGTTGCTTAAGCAAATGCGAGGCTGCTTTTCCCATTGCCAATTTATTCGTCTGTTCAAATCCCTCCCCAGTCAGAAGAACGTCATCCAGCTGCATCTGAATCGTGGCTTTTGCTTTCACACCATCATTTTCGGGTTTCACCCGAAAGAAATACCCAAAAGAGTCACATAGTTCATTGAGCTCTCTGTATGGAGGCAGCTGAAGTTTATCTGGTGTTACAAGTGGAGCAAGCAATGGCTCAAAGACTCTCCACACTTCATCCAGATCTAACCTTGTATCAATCAACAATGCTCCAGCTATACTCTCCACCAAGTCTCCAAGAGCCTGAAGCACAACAGACAGATCAATGACACAAGGACCGGAAACATCAGTCTATCTGCTTTCTCTTTATTTAGAAATGATCATGCAAATCTGTTTACCTTAGGGCCCTGTATTGAAGGGGTTGGTATACTAGTCTCATCTACTTTTGAAAAGGACATCAAATACTTGTTTATCTGAGTCTCAAGGACCGTAGAACGTTGTTGAAGGTGGGTATGCAGATTATGTTTCACTGCAACCTGTGCAAAATTTTCGTTACTTACACATGCAGAACGAAGATCGGTCATCTCTCCAGGCCCGTTCTGTGTGTATGTGTTAAAAAGATGACGGGTGATTAGAAAATCGAGTACAGAATCGCCGAGAAACTCCAGTCTCTGTTTGAAGAGCAAGTTGGGCAAATGAGATTATCCGGAATTAAAAACACAAATAGGAATAACTTAGCGACATACAGGTTCAAATGATCAAGCCATACCTCATAACTATAGGGTTCGTGAACAGAGACATGTGTGATAGCCTCTTTTAAAAGGAATTTTGTAGAGAATTCATGTTGGATCTTTGTCTCCAACTCTGCAAGCTCATTGTTCTTCGGGATGTAACACTGTAAAGACAATCTATTGATCGCTTCATTGACTAGGTTTGGGTCATAATCGATGGTGATACCAAGCCATTTCATCATATGGAGAGCAGCAGTCAATCCACCGCTTACAAAATAGGCACCAATCAAGGCCTCAGCACAATCTGATACAGATTTTGAAACTGTCCATCTATGTCCCATGTCGCAGGACTTCCCAATTTTGATAGTCATGTTTTCTGTGAAGAATTTTGGGTCCAATGGTACATCTCTAGTATCAATCCCACACTTGCAAGGAACGGGAAAAAGAGAAACTTGACCAGGTGCAGTCCAGCGACGAGCTTCAAAAGCGCCATTTCTTACGTATCCCTATCAAACCAAAATCCCAATTCAATAAAAACATATCTTTAGAATAGACTGATATAAAACATTATTTACGTATATTAGAAGTTACCTGTAGTTTACGATCAGTTGCCAAGCGGTGTAGATTTGAATTAGATATAATCGATCTCCTCTGCTGCGATAATTGTCCCTCGTGTTTTTCAGGATACTTAAGGAATAGATAACAGCTCACAACATACTTCAAGACTGAATCCCCAAGCAATTCCAACCGCTCCATGGAAAACGCTTCGCCGCATGTAAGTGCTGTAACTGCTTCAAGAATCTGATTTATTGAACCAATACAAGAGTTAATTGACAGTCCGGATATGTACATTCATTTGTAAATGACAGATTGCATCAAAAGCCATACCGATGTACTCGATATACTGAAGTCATCGACACTACAATCAATCTCTTCCCTAAGCTGGCTGGCCAAAATTAGAGACTCTAGGCGGTGCATCACTGAGGGAAGCAAGTAGATTGATTTTAGCACAGCACGCGGGACGTCAATTCTGACCAAAAGCTCTGGAGGCAAATGCGCATGGATATTCGGTTTTCTTTTTCTAACATTACCAGCCTTTGGTTCTGTCTCCACAACCACTGTCCATTTACATTGGAAACAACATCTTAGAGCTGTACACTTTAAAATCCTGAGAGCATACACAATATACCAGGTGTTAGAGGAACTCTTATGAATCAACTTACCATCTTCATTGAAGTTGACTAAAAGGTTGTGCGCATGGTGACTCTGCTTTAACTTCATCAAAGGCTGGTTCAGGTGCGCCAATACAATCCCATATCTGATTAAATGGGAATGGTATTAACTGCAGAGTTATCATAAGTCACGAAAATAAGCTGAGACAACATTTGTAGTATGAATTTCACTTACTTTTTATCAAAATAATCTGCATAAGTAGCATATTCTGGTGAGGTGTCTCCCTCAAACGGGCTCATAGCAGAAGAATCCTTTACCGCTTCAACTATAGAGTATATTCTTCCGGTATGAATTGCAATGGCTACAATGTCTTCAAGACTATCTTTATCAGACGAAGCATTGGCAAAATGGATCAGATTAGTTTCCTTCTTTTCAACCTCGGGTAAAACTTCCTGACCAGATGAAGTATTGCTATGATTTCCATCCCTAATCTGTGGTTCAAGTAGAGAATTTTTGTTCAAGAACTCAGCTACTGAGGCACATGTGTTGATAGCTGACCAATCAATTGTCGCGCTCGATACGAGATCCTTCGTTTCAACCGGTAGCAGTAGAAACATAAAGGAAGGGTGCCAAAGAGCACTTGTATCAGTTTGAAGCAAAAGTTCTCTCTTAATTCCCAATGACTTGGATCCAACGAATAACTTTCCAAACATGCCATTGAAGAAAAACTGCTGAAAACACTTTGCTTTGACCATCTGCATGGTCCAAAGACACGAAAAAGAAGAAGACATTATGGTCAAACAACGAAACAAGAAACTGCATAAATCCCACGGATCAGAGTGTGCGAGGTACCTCATCGTGACTCAAGCATATCTGGCCAAAAGGTGAGACGGATGCCTTTACAAACTTCCTGACCAAGTAAAGGTCCATCTCGGCATTACCAACATCCTCGGCGAGGGTTGACTCAAGCAAAAGAGAAAAACTCGAGTATACCTCCCCAGATATATTACAACAGAAGTCAAATTTATAGGCATGAAAGATGGCTCCATCAATATTTTTTCCCCAGGTTCCTGACAATGCGTTTCCCTGGGTTGTCCCATGCAACTCCTTACGTTTTTTTGAACCTGTCCAGAGCAGAAAAGATATATAGATATTAAGAAAGGCTCCATGACCTTCGATATATACATATGTTATGCATGTGCTGGCAGATAGTGGAATCTGACCAAAATCACCAAGACCAGCTTATTGAAGGAAAACCAAAAAGGTAAAACATACCTGCAGCCGATGAAGATGATTTACTTTTAGAAGAAACAACCTTAACTTCAGCACTGCATGGTAATAAATTATTAGCCAAATCGCCCAATTGATGTAATTTCTTACATGGTGACCACTCATTTCTCGTAAGAGAATCAGTCATAGTTTGTGTGCTAGCTGCTTTCTCAGATAAAGTTATGTTAGATTCTGGAATCAGCACGGCTCCAGTCCCCTTCACGCTATGGCCATTGGTCACTGGAGGTGGACACAATTTCAAGTTTGACGTTCCTGGATTTTGTATTGGGAGTTCTCTTTGCATAATGTCATATAAATGGTCTCTTTGTTTCAAGTTCCCCCTACAATAATTAATGTGCCAAAACTGAGCTACAAAAGAACACTCTGGATCAAACGTTTTTGTTAATGAAGATTGATATCTACCTTTCAAGAAACATGATAGAATTAGAATTACGCTGTTGAGCATATTCTTGAGACTGAGAGTAACTACACACTGTTTTGGGCAGGTCAAAACAAACCGCGCCTGAGCAATTTGGAACCTGAAATCCCTCTTCAACCAAATCAGTGATAAATAAAAGATTCACCTGCATAAATTAAAAATCTCTTAGAGAAGACAGGATAGACGCATTTTTCAATCTATAAAACCATCTGGCTGATAAAGAAGAGCTAACCTTGCCATCATGAAAGGAATCAGATATTTCAGTTTTCGTTTTCTGTACTGAAGCATCGGTAGAGACATTGTTTCCGATTAAACGCACGACATTTAGGTAAGCTAAAGAGACTTCTTTCTTCACGTATCTTTCTATCACTTCCGCAGTTGTGATTCTCTCAACTAAAATAAGCCACGTGGTTTGCGTTTCACCTCTGCAAGCAAATTAAACAAGTCAATACAAGTAAAAGTTGCAATTTTTTATCTTAATATAAATATACTAAATTACCTAAAGGAATCCAATAAATTGAAAAGTTCTTGTAACTTTGGAGAGACACGTCCCGAATTTACTGCTGACAGATGGTTTTTCTGCGGATCTGCTAAATTCTTATCTTCTGTTAAATAACACAAATGTGGCACACAGAAAAAAGATTGAATTAGTAACTAGGAATGGACTCATCAGTGCAAATATAGAGCTTTGAATACAGTACCTTGCTGCAAATAGACCCCAATTGTGGATACAATATCCTCAAGAAATTCCTTACACACCATTGAGCATTCTTTATAAGTTTCACTTTCCTCTTTGGTATCTGAGATCTTCTCCAAGCAGACTTCAGCCGCCTTTGATGAAACCAATATAAAATTAAAGTAAATCAGCACAACAGGTAGTGCTAGCGGGAATAAAGAAGCTAATAATCCATAAGCAAATAGTTAACCAATTAAACATAATCTGGTAGTAAGTTATAGAAACAATACCAAATGTGCGCAAATCAGGCCAAGATTATCAAGGCAATGCAAAATTTCTCCCAAGTCAATGGATAATTGCTTTTGATAAGTGGAAAACTTATGCTCCATGTTGGGAAAACTGTCTTTGTCCAATTCTTGAAGCTTTAAGAGAGACGCGTTGAACTGTAGAACAAAAATTGAACCTTTTTCAAGCCGTCTGAAACATTATAGGAAAGAGTCATGTTTTAGCTCATATTGAGTGATGCCTATAGATATGTGTATATATACCTTGAGGTGCAAATTTTCCAGCTTTTCTTTTAATTCCGAACTACAGAATAGTAGTGGATCATAGAATATTGGACCCTCTTTTACTGTCGTAGCAAACTTTTTTACCTCATTCCTCTCTTCAGAATTGAAAACCTGAATTCAAGGTAAGTGTTGCATAACATTACTTCATTATTTAGTATCTATGTTTTTGTTACACAACGACAAGGTACCTGTGAGTCCATGAGGCTCTCAAGTTCTGATACTTGACCTGCATATCTCGAGTACAGGAAACATATTAAGGTGGCTAAACAAGCTCTTCCAGTATGACTTTATTTTACTCACATGAGGTTGAAACACTAGGAACTAGTTACAGAAAGCAAGATTTTCATTCGGCATACAAGAGAAATGAAATTTTTTTAAATAGCATGCCTTTTCTTATGACATCTGGTGCAGTCAATCCAAATATCTTTGGTTTGTAAGTAGATTTGTGATAGAATTCCTTCATGCAAACAAGAAACAAACTAGATTATTGACTGGTTATGGAAAAAAAGTTAAAGCTTATCATTACTGAGGAAACTCACCTTCATTAATTTTGCATAAGGATGATTGCCAGTGGTGCGATGGCATTCATCTATTATTAGTAGACATACTATCTCTAGCTTCAGGAATGAATTTTTGAGGGTATTTATTAAGATTTGAGGAGTCATAACCAGAACCTGAACCAGACAAAACATGATATCACTGTAATTAATATGCAAATCACTTGGGTTTGGCAACAGAAACAAAAGTATGTGATAGCTGTTAATGAAATCAGTGAAGGCACAAATCTATGTCAAGGGCTTTAGAATAAATTTACGAAAAAATAACCAACAATGGAAGAAGAACCTACCCCAAAACTCTATGCAACAAATGTACTAACAAATCAGAATGAGATTTAACTAACAGGTGAAGAAAGAAGAATCAAGTTCAAACACCAAACATGACTTAAATTATTAGCATACTACTCTGCTGCTATACTTTAAGCAAGGAAATGCTGCTAAGCTTTAGCCAATGGCCTGTGATATTTGAGTAACTTTAGCATATTTATAATCAACAGATACGACAATGAGATGGTCAAAAGTGCAACATGCTTCCAAAATGTCACTAACCACAAAAAACAGAATCATATAGATTTCACCAAAAGTACCTGTTGGCGTATAACTAACAAATTAGACCCAAGCAGGAACACAAACTTACATCGTGCTTGCTAACTTCGTCTTCCCAACGCTGGGATGTCCACACATCCACTCCTTTAGCTCCATAGTACTCTTCAACCTTCAGATTTACATGTGCCTTAATCTGACAGCATTGCTAAAACCAACAAAAACATACGAAAATGAGCTCCCAGGGTTAATAATTTACCAATACCTTCAAGTCAGAGTGAATAAATCTAGAAGAACATTACAAAACAACACAGTTTGTCTTTAACATACACCAATCGAACGAGATAAAATTATAAATCTTTTGTATGGAAGGACTTGCCTGCTTGACAAGATTTACAGTTGGGGTCAAGAAAATTATCAATCTTTTGTCTGTATCAGAAGAGCCCATGGCAGTGATAAGCCTATTGGTGATCTCTAACTTATCAGTTCCTGTCCCCAGAACAGCAATTATGTTCTTCTCCTTTGCAACTTCGTACACTTTCAACTCATAACTACTGTTAAAAAATAAACACAGACCACAACGAGATTAAAAAGGAGTAAAATTTTAGTGAATAAACAAAAGCCCTTTCAAAGGAACTCAGAAGCAGAATACCCAAAACCAAAAATAGCAAAAGAGGAAGAAAACGAAGATACCCATTAGAGTCGATCACTATAGGAGAAGAGACACAATCAGGAGCGTCCATTTCAAGCTTACAATGATCACGATTTTGATCTTCATCGATTTCAGTGAATTTCCTCTTCAACGAATTGCTTCCTCCTCCTTCTCCTTCTGGGTCTTCTTCCTTTATCTCCGGCTCCGATATGCAATGCATGACTAAAACCGAGGAAAGAAAAACAAGAACTTGGGAGAAAGGTAAAAAAAAAAAATGATTCTTCAGACAGAGAGACGCAAAGCCCGCAAAGGAATTGGATTTTCGATACCCTGTGGTTGAGTCGGCTTGGACTTTGAAACACAGTTTTCAATGCATAAAGACCAGTAAACGAAGCGATTCTCCTTTTCTGTACCTGCACTGCCAGTGTACGACAGTCCACAGGGAAAAGTGAACTATTATTATGATCTGTTCTTTTTTTTTTTTTGTCAACATATTCTTAATAAATCAGGACAATTACACCGTGGTAACTGAAGTTGATTCTCTAGCATGTCGTGCTAGAGCATCAGCCTTGTAATTTAGA
>OVAX01004395.1:0-13527 GCA_900406405.1 Lepidium africanum | reverse complement strand
AATCCTAGTCTTATATATTAAAGCGGGAGACACTTTTATTTTGACCGTGTTATAAACTTTACGATAAAAATTAACCTATGGTTCATAACAACCCTTAAAAATAGGTTAAGGTAGATTTTGTTACATAATTTTATACAAAAATTCAAAATTATTATAAATTTAATGGAAAAAACTTTTAAAAAATTAAAATTTAATATAAAAAATATCGGTTATTGATTCGGTTTCGGTATGGGTTGGATTCGATTTTCCTGATACATAGTATTAGGAAACATTCTGATATTTTGTCGGGTTCAGTTTTTTTAATTTTGTATTTTTTTAATTTTGTTGGGTTCGATTCATCTAATTTAGTTCGATATAGATCGAGTTCGTGATCAGGTATATTTATATAAAAATTTAAAATTAAAAAAGTAATTAAAAAACTCTAAAAATCAAAAAATTTGGTTCTTGATTTGGTTTCGGATTCGGTTTTTTGGATACGTAGATTTAGGATCCATTTTGGTCTTCTGTCGGGTTCGGTTCTTTTAATTTAGATCGATTTCGGTTCGAGTTTCAGGCCTATAAAACAACATTTCGAAAACAATATTTTAAAATATCAGCACGGGTCTAACAAACTAAATGAACACGGTTTAAAAAAACCAATGAAAACAAAATCCCGCGTTATAACGCGGGTATAATCCTAATAATAAATTAATTTAACGTTATTATGATCTAAGTTGTTCGAAATATGCACAGAAAACGACATTTTATCTGTATTGTAGAATATTCTCAATATATAGTTTCTTTTTCTTTTTATATACCAATAGATACAAAGTATAAAAAGTATATATATTCTTGAAATAAATTAGACTATCTCCACAATATGGTTTGACTTTATCTTATAAGGTAGTTACATTATAAATGTGCTTCAAAGCACACTTTTATATGAATTTGAAAGTTTTTTAACCTTGTTTCGAAACCTCAAAAGTGATCTTACATAACCTCTTATATCTCCAAAATAAGATAACTTCACGTTTGAGCAGAAACGATAATGCATATACTGTATATATAAAATGACTATAACAATATTAAATTTTCCATGCATGGCCTAGACTCACACGTTAGAGTTCCGTCTAGCTAAATTTACTGTTTTAATCATACTGAAATTTATAAGAACGTAAATCTATGTCCCACTTTTGCTTCTTCTATCTCTGAACCGGTAAATCTGGTCAAACTAAATCAATTTACTGGTCTTAACAAGTGAAACCAATAAAAACTAACCTTTGGCTAAGTTAAAGAGACGTTTTATTCAACATATTTGATATCTCTTCAACTGTCAAATTTTTGAGACGAAATTGATTAGGATAAATGACGTAACTACTCTTATTTAAATCACCGATAATCAAACTACTCTAATAAACACTTTTATTACTCTCTTCTTTTTTAAAAATAAAATTGGGCCCCACTAAATATTGTCCTTTTGTCCGAAAAATCAATTTGAGAATTGGAATTGAAAATCAGAAAATTTGGTTTAGAAATAATTAACCAAAATTAAAACGAAATGGTTTAGAATAAATGAAACCGTACGGACGGTTGCCTCCTCATTGTAATAAACTAAATGGTTCAATTATTCCACTATGATTAAATTGAGACTTATGTTGAAATTAACATTTGTATTTTTTGTTGGTTAGATCTATTAGAGAAGTTCACCGTTTAATAAGTCAAGCAATTTGGATAATACCATATAATTTAACGTTCAATTTATTTTGTTTTACACAAAATTTTTTGGTATAATTTGGTTGGAATTTCATCGGTATTCTATGGTTTAATACTACAATTGGTTGGTTGATGATAACTTCAAACATTACTTACACATATCTTTCAAACTGGTTCATATTGAGTAGTATAGTTGTTGGTTCACATATAAGATATATACATATATATATATATATAATTTGTTGGTTTGATATTATAGCAACAATGATCATACAAATTTTAATTTGATTCACAATATTGCATTCTTTGGTGTAAGACAACATTGCAAGTCTTATTATGTTTTAAAATTTCACATGAATTATGGATCTACCATACTTGTAATAACATATCATGTGTTTATGTGTTGAGTTTGTTACTTGTACCACCATTAGAAATCTAATGTATATATAATTGTGTAAAACGAATAATAATTATTTGTAATAGTTATATATGTACTACAATACTATAACTTGTTTGGCTCAACTAGTTATGATAAACTAATATTAAGGTTAACTAAAAATTTACCAAAAATAGCTAAGATATAACTATATGTATTTATGGCTACTTACATAACTCCTATAACTAAGTCACAAAAATTCAAAACTTTGAAATCAACTTTACCAAAAATATTCAATTACCTCTCTAAAATCAAATTTTTGACCAAACACTACTACTAGACTCTATTTCACTGTGCATATGGATTTGCTTTGAACAAATGATCAATGAATAACTGTTGGTGGAGAGCCATTTTTACTCCGCATGGTTAGTGATCTGTTTTATTTTCTTACACATGCAAAGTGCTTGATGATATTTAATTTATGGAGTTTGAAAGAATTTTGCAGTATCCATTAGTGGTTCGGTGTGGAAAGTGTTGGTGTTCCTCCTAGTGAGGAAACCTTAAGTTTGGTTATAAGAACAAAACTTGGATCTTGATTGTGTTTAGGACACTAATGGACTTGTGTTGGAGTGTACACATATAAAAGCACTCTAGGTTAAATGAAGTTGTGTGAAATAACAAGCTAAGAAAAAGAGAGAAAAGAAGAGGTGAAAAGTATGTTTCGTCGAGTCTGTTTCAAGGCAGTGTTTGAACCTTCAAACGTGCTCTGATCTGGCTGAAATTTTGTGGGAAGCTTCGTGACTCAGTGGTCTTCAGATCCAATGGTGAAATTTTGGTTTCAACAGTTGGTTTGTCAGATATTTGGGTTTTGACGTGGCTGTTTGCTCTGTGGCGATTTCCAGATTTATGCAGGTGTTGTCTTGGTGTTTGGGAAATCCGACGGTGAGATCTTTTCTGATTGAGCTGAAATTTGGCAGAGGATTTGTTGACTCGTTTATCTAGGTTTTGTACGGTGGAGATCTAATTTGGTGGCCGGAATCCTAGTAAACCTAGAGTCGTTTGTGACTGCATATATCTAGGTTCTTGTATTGCTCTCTTGTTGAAGTTTGTTGTATTAGAGATTGCTCTTAGGAGTCTTAGTCTCTGTATTTGTTCTTTGGAACAAGGAGGACGTGGTTGTAACTCAAATACATTGGTGATAGTGGATTTTTTGAGTGGACTACAGTCTCGTGGTTTTTCTTTCTCACATCGAGAAGGTTTTCCACGTTAAAATTACATCTCATGTACTTTATGTTTTGAGTGATTGTTGCTATTATTACCTGAATATATTCTTCTCATAGGTTTACACAAGTGCGAGAAACTCTATTCCGCTGCGCCTTTGTGTACTTGTATCCTAACAGAAAGATCAGAAAAAATGTGGTAGAGATGAAGGAATCATCTCCGTAACTCTCTCATACAAAGCTTCATGACTTCCAAGGTGGGTCTAAGACGTTTGATCTCGCCATGAATTTCTGCTATGACATCAACTTCAAGATCACTAAGACGTTTGAGCTCGCCTTTGTTCCTTTTAGATGTTTGAGCTCGCCTCTGTTCATGCGAGACACTTAACCACAAAGTCCGTGCAAGTTTCTTCTTCGGAAACTTGAAAATTTAGCTAGGAAGAAGGTTTTTTTATTAGGTTGATGTATTTTTGTGAATTAATTATTGTGGTTTATTTTGGTTATTGCAAAAAAATCTGAAATGAATTTTGTGGGTTGAATATAAACCAACAAAACAAATCGTTTGGATCCACGTGTTTGGTTGGATCATGTTATTTTCCCCAACTTACGGGACAAATAAGTAAACAACCATTTTTTCATTCCGGTAGTGAGCTGCCATTGATCCAATTGGTCACCGAGGGAGAAGAGTCATTAACAAAGAAGCTATTACCGGAATTGACGAAATTCCGGTGAAATTTCCGGTGCGTATAATGCTCAAGGCTGTCCAGATCTTGGGTTGGTCGTCTGGGTTAACCATCTCACAGAGATTAACAAAGACTCGCAAGTCTTCCAGTGTGTTCTTCATTTCTACATCTCTCAATCCCTCCAATCTTTCCTCTGTCACTTCGAGCTTTCCTCGGAGAATCTTCTCTTTCAACCCAATTCGAATGTCTTCCTCACTTCCCGGGTCTGACCCAGTTGCAAAATCTTCATCTTCTGCCTCTGTTCAATCAGCTGTGAGTTGAATTTATCACCTGGAAAGATCTTATCCTTAGGGTTTTTTGGGTTCCTTCAATTGTGAATTTTTTTTTTTTTGCAGGGAGATGTTCGTAAGATAAAGTTCTGTCAATGGTGTGGAGGACCAACGAAGCACGAGATACCTGATGGTGAAGAGAAATTAAGAGCTATTTGCACACATTGCGGCAAAATTGCTTATCAGAATCCTAAAATGGTACTCTTCCATTTGTTTCTACGTACAATGTTTTGTTTTTGTGTCAATCATATATGTTTGTGTTATGTGAAATCGCATTTATAGGTTGTAGGTTGCCTTATTGAGCATGAAGATAAGGTTTTACTTTGCAAGCGTAACATTCAACCTTCACACGGTCTATGGTATATACAATTCTCTGTATCGAGAACAAAATCTGTGAAACAATACAAATTGTGCGAAACAATATGAAAAAATGTGAAAGTTATGTAAATAATAGATGGATCTTTGAGTATACAGGACTCTTCCTGCTGGTTATCTAGAAGTTGGAGAGTCAGCTGCAGAAGGAGCAATGAGGGAAACTTGGGAAGAAGCTGGAGCCACTGTGGAAGTTATATCTCCTTTTGCGCAACTCGACATTCCTCTTATCGGCCAAGTAAATATATATATGATGTACAAGAATCCCTAATTTTTGTATCTTCCTTGTTCATGTCTCTGAATATATGGATGTACTTCTTTGTGGACCAGACGTATGTTATATTCTTAGCCAAACTGAAGAACCTAGATTTTGCACCTGGTCCTGAATCATTGGAGTGCCGGCTTTTTGCACTAGACGAGATACCATTTGATTCCTTGGCTTTTTCATCTATTTATGTTACCTTAAACTTGGTAAGATTATGGTCAGAGTAGAATCTCATATTCTCCAGTCTACATTCACAAGACTTCTGATAAAACATGTTTGCTTTGTTGATTCTTTTGCAGTACTTGGAAGATCTGAAAAACGGGAAGCTAAAGTTTCATTATGGTACGATAAATAAAAGGTGTGTCCCAAATAATAGCCCAGTTTAACAGTTGTGCTATTAAATTTTCAATGTGACCGATTATATTCTTCGTTCTTTTGCAGGCCTGGAAGTAGTCCTTCAGATACTCGCGCCTTTAGTCTTGATTACCATTTGCAGCCATGACTTTAGGTTTGACAATCCTTTCCATCTATATATATGTACTAGATTGTAAGGGTCTAATATAGTTCCTCAGATAATGAATCTTTTTGGAAAAATTGTACAAAGTGTTTATTTCAGTGAGACCTTGTCCTTGTCATTCATTGAAGGCTAATATATGAACTTTTCTCCAAACTTTACAGAGCAGTTTCTGAATTTGCCTCATTCTTATATGTCGTGCAGTGTCGTTTTGTACCTCTGTTGTTGACTAAGGAAAAATGAAGTTGCTTATGTGAGAAATTCCTTGGACAGATGAGAAAAAAAGACAGAAGATCATACAGACAGAGTTTCTAATTGTATTTGTGTTTGAGAAATAGGTTTGGATGGCTTTAAGGTTTCTCATGTTAAACGTTATGGCTGGAAAATGTGTTTCTGTTTCTGGTTTCAGTTGCCTCAGATGTAAATGGAAATTTCTGATGTGGATGCAACATTTTGATCAATCTTTGTGTAATTAGGTCACCGTTGGAGGTCTTCAGTGAAAGAAAGAGATAGCCGTGGGCCTTCGGAAGAAACCGAGAGTGACCCAACCGACCGAACCGGTTTTTTCGGTTTAATCTCGGTTTCTTCTCAATAACTGATCGGAATCAATTTAATTTTGATTTCGGTTTTCGGTTCGGTTATCATAGAACCGATCAATTTTAGTTAAACCGAAAATTTGACATTTAACCGGAATTGTTTACATTTTTTAAACCAAAAAGCTAAAAACAACTGAATAAACCGAAAAAAAAAACCTGATTAAACTGAAAAAACGAACCAAAAAAACCAATCTGATAAAATTAATTTCAAAACCAAACCAAACCGAAATACTATTTCGGAATCAATTTCGAAAAACCGAATAAACTGAGCACCGAATAAACCGAACCGATCTGTTCGGTTCGGTCCGAATGCCCAGCTCTAGAAAGAGAAATCAAAAGGTAGGATATTTATTCAGACCAGAAGCACTAGGAAGGAGAGACAATTTTACATATGTCAATGCATTAAATTAAACAAACTGAAAAACACAGCACAAAGATACTTCAAACTAGAGAGCTGAGATTGTAGGAAGCTATCATGTTTGGGACAGCAAAACTCATATCTAGCTCAAACTGAAGCTTCTGAAGTTCAAGCTGTTGTCTTAAACTGGATGTTCCATTTGCTCTGTTCTTGTAGCTACTTGTTCGGTCAGCCAGTGGCTAAGGCTTATTTACAGAAAATGAAACATGAATGTGAAAGTTACAAGCATAACACATGAGCACTCTTGCAAACAAGAAAACGAGAGGCTAAGACCCATGAACTGAGGCAGAAACATGGATGTCAGATTCATACAAAGGACAACATGAGTAAGAGATATTTTACATCAAATGCAGCCACAGGCTTTGCAGAGAAATGTACCGAGCGGGAAGGTTTTTGTGTATTTGGATCATGGTGCAATTTCGTATGGGAACACAACTCAGAAACACACTTTGGATCAAGAGATGATGCTTTTGACTTGTAATTAAACTTGGGTTGCATTAAGACAAAAGATATTTCTTCTTTGATTAATTGATTTCCTCGCCTTTTACATCATAGGTTTTTGGCTTAAATACCAATACACATTTAAAACGACAAGAGCAATAAATAAAACGACAACTACGATTATTAATAAGTCTGAATGGAAGACTCCTTCTCACAAGAGTTTTCTCTATACTAAAGCCACTTTCTACTGATTTTTCTTCTGACTGGCGTAGAATATTTTACCTTCCTCCAAGGCCGCGATCATTTTCTCGTTTAAGATGTGATTCAGAAATTTTTGCCTGTCGGTCAACTGAATTTTGGGATCAGCCTTGGACTCACTCTCAATGGTCATGAGCTTCTGGTCACTTTCTCCGCCACGTTCCGCCATTGTCCAAGAGTGCAAAATCTAATCGCTGCTATATGTTGTTGCCAGAGATGGAGAAAACCAGCAAATTATGCTATATATAATGGTCTAGTTAATTCCAACATACAAGATTTAGGGTTCAAGTGTGCCATATAGAAGGATCTAGGGAATCCTAAATATTATTGTGAATATTGTGTAGTTATGATAAATAATATTTGCATATATCTACATTAGGAAAATTAATATTTGGTTGTTCCATTATATTTGGTAACATAATATTCCGTAAAGACATTAGTATAAGAGTGAGCAGAGTAAAATCTACAAATAAATCAATACCCTAAGAATTAAAGTAACTATTTGATATTCATGATCAATCAATCAATCATGTTATGTTTTAACGACAAATTTCTGATATTTAAAATTCTATATTATCATATGATTTTAAAAAATTTCTGTACTCTTCAGTCAATCAACCTGGATCCTCCACAAATTAAGAAAGAAAGAACTTGTTTTTATATTATAGGAGTAGTAGAACTGCTTAATAAAATCAAATAGAGCATAGCAGCTTATTGCATGATTCAAAATACTAAATCCTAATAATCAAATAGATTAAAGCATAATCTAATATGGAACAGAGCAAAGTAACTTTATCTTCACAGTTCCGGATACAAAGTCCATTAGTTACTCTTCCTTATACCACTTTCTTCTGGTTTAGATAAACTTGACTTCTGCTCCAGATTAGCTTGGTGATAGTAAATATATAGAGAAAAATATATATAAAATTCTTCAAAGATTTGAGAGAAAAAACATAATGTGAATAAAAAAAGCAAATTCTTGATGAAAAAGCCATGGTAGATAGAGAAAAACATATATCAAATTCCTGAAAGATTTGAGAAAGAAAACATAATTGACAATGATAAATTCATTATTCATCGATAAATAAAGAATTACATAGAGCTTCATTGATACTTGGAAAACGATAATAACAAACTCAATATGCAATATTACATATCTGCAAGTCATCTCATTTTCTGTAATAAAAATGACCAAACTTGGCTTTTGCAAGGTCATAAAACTCTTATCAAATTTATTTTACAAACTTATATCTTTTACGAAAACACTCTCTAGATGATTGTACGTACTATGCACGAGATATTTTTTTGAAAAATAATATGAATTTGTAGTTGTTTACGATTACTTATATTCTTATATGTTGTATTTTATATATAACATGATTTTTATACTATATAGAAATTTATATTAATTTGGTTTATTTTTTATCTGATTATATATATATATATATATGATATATTTCTATGTTTAATTTCATTTATTAGTATTTGTTTGCTATTTGACATGCTGATAGTTTTATTTGATGTTTATTTGAATTTGGATGAAATTTTAATTTTTATATAGTTAAATTTTAGTGAGTTTGTAAAAAGTGTAATTACATAATATATACATATATATATATATATATATATGTAATAAATGTGAAACCACAAGACTTGAGGAAGAAGAAATCGGTTAGTAACTAAAAGAGCCGTTGAAGAGAAACTAAGTTCCGAGAGTTAAGGAGCAAGTGGATTAGAAGTTTGAATCTCGGTTTGAAGAAGCAAGTGGTGCAGAGTCAAAAGTCATAATACTCATCATTATGAGTTGGTGAGATCCGTAAGGACTCTTAGAAGTAGGTTGATGGTTTGTGTTAGCCAATGGATAATGATGTGTAGTGTTATGTATCTATATATGATTTGTAATCTGTAAATGAAAAACTAAGAGAGTGTATTTTTCACTTCTTCTTCTCCATCTCTCTCTCTCGTCTGCAACTCCGTCTCTCTCTCTCTTGCTCTGTTCCGTCGTTGCTCTGTTTCTTCTTCTTCTCTCTGTTTTCTTCATCTCCGAATCTGTTTCTTCATCCTCATCGTTTCTCTTCCTTTTCTTTCACTAAAACTTACAATAAATACTAAATGAATGTATCGACAAATTTAACCTTTTAATCAGTCTAGTCTTTGATTAATTTCTAATTGCATAATATATAGTATAACACATAAATTAAAGTTATAATATTAAAAAATTATTCTTTTATTATATATAATAAAAGATAATTGCACATTTATGACCTATAATAATAAAAGCTTTCAGTATGCTCTTAGGAAATGAAATTATACCATGAGAGTCAAGAATTATACTGGTACTATATACACTTTGCCAAGTGTTATGGCTGAACCAAGTGTTTCTGTTTCTGGTTTCAGCTGCCTCAAATGTAAAAGGAAAAATTCTGATGTGGACGCAACATTTTGATCAATCTTTATGTAATTAGGTCACCGTGTTACTGTTACTTGGAGGTCTTCAGTGAAAAAAAGAGAAATCAAAAGATAGGATATTTGTTCTGAGCAGAAGGAAAGACAATTTTACATATGTCAATGCATTGAATTAAACAAACTGAAAAAACACAGCACAAAGATACTTCAAACTAGAGAGCTGAGATTGTAGGAAGCTATCATGTTCTGAAGTTCAAGCTGTTGCCTTAAAGCTGGATGTTCCATTTGCTGTTTTTCCTTCATCAGCATAAGGAGCCACTGGCTAAGGCAGAAAAATGAAACATGAATGTGAAAGTTACAAGCATAACAGTTATACGGCCATAACCAACCATTCGTAGTCATGTTACAGCCTGAGCTTCCATGTGTTTGAATTTTTTGGAGTTTAAAAGTGTGGATAGTTGAAATGATTGTACTACATTGATCACTAAGTTGTATTCTCGATTTAGCTGTTTAGATCATGGTGCAATTTCGTAGTAATTAAGTTTGGGTAATTCATGAATAAATGAAAATATGATAAAACTGAATAGAAAATAGAACCTTCTTCGTCTTATATATCCTCGAAGAATTTTTGATCTCCCCGAAGGCCACAACAAGTTTGTCGAAAAACATTTGATACATATCAAACTTTTCTTCCTTGGACTCACTCTCAATGGTCATGGGCTTCTGCATACTTTCTCCGCCATTTTTGAAGATTTTACGAGCTGCAGAATCGAATCGCTGCGATGTGTTGTTGCGAGAGATGGAGAAAACTGGCAAATGATGCTATATATATTGCTAAAGTTAATTGGTACATAGAAGATTTAGGGTTTAAGTGTGCATATAGAAGGATAGATCCTAAATATTATTGTGAATATTGGGTAGTTATGATAAATAAGATTTGCATATATTTGTGACTATCTAAATTAGAAAATATTTCTAAAACAATTATGTATGTAACCTAAATCATTATTCTCATGAAACTAAATACAATTCTTCCCATAACAAACTCTCTTCACATACAATATGGCACTTTATGACCCAGATGAACTAGCTCAACTGGTACCATCTCTTCCATAAAGTGAGAGGTGCAAGGTTCGAGTCTCAGATGGGGAAGAGTGACCAGAATCAATTAAGATACAATCAAATGTTGGTTCCGCGCCTAGAAGAATTAGAGCCCAAAATACCTGAACCTCCTGAAATTTCAAATATATATATGGCACTTTATGGAAACTATATAAAGCTATGGTTTTTCACTCGACGTTATATTCCTCTTGTTCCAAAAACCCCATACAATTTTAAATTTTTATTTATTTATTAACAGGCCATTGGTTGTATGAATTGGTCAAAATTCTCATTATTTGGTGTTATGAATTGGTCAAAGAAGCCTATAATTTGGTTATTACGTTTTGTTTTTTGTTTTTTAGTGTTAACATACCCAGTATAATAACGCTTTTGTTTTTTTAATGATGAAGAAAGACATAAATAAATCATTCCTTAATAACAGAGCCGTTATGAATAAATTAAAACTTAACAGTCGTGTACTGCTAAAATAAAACATTAAAGAAAAGATCTTTTGGGTCTAAGTTTTCTTAAAGGAAAAAAATCTGGACCATAAAAGTTAAAGAAGAAAATTGAATAACATAGTAATTTTGTGTGTTTTTTGATCATGGTGCAATTTCGTAGTTATTTAAATTTGGGTTGCATAATTCATGAATAAAGGAAAATATGATAAAACGGAATAGAATATAGAAATGTAGAAATTTTATAATCGGGAAGACAAGTTAGGGCCTCCAATTGGCCTTGCTTCCTGAAGAACCTACTTTGCTTCCTGAAGAGCCTTCTCTTTCTCTCCCGTCAAGCGAAATAACTCCTCCAAGTCAAGCCAAGCCTGATCAACATTCGGTTCCTTGCGGGGAGGGGGAGCCGAGAGAATTTCCTCCATGATCTCACGAAATTCCGGATCATCCTTGGACAGGTCCTCGAAACTTAAGATCCTCCATGACGAAGAGTTTACGATCTGCACATTCGAATCGATGCAATGTGTTAGTTTTGCGAGAGATGGACAAAACCAGCAAATTATGCACTATATATATTGAAGTCTAAGACCATCATTATCGGACGACTTTAGAGGGTTTCTTAGTGCTAATGTTGATTAAAAATAAATCATAAAATAATTAAAAGGCTAAGAACCGTTTTTTAAATAAGAAACGATTTAGAGATTAAGAGACTGTGACGTGGTTGTCTCTGATTGGAAATTGAGTGAAATACAAAAGGCCAAAAGAACAAGAATTGTGTTTTCTTTTGATTTTTTTTCTCTCTTTTTCGTCTCTCTCTCATCTCTCTCTATCTCTCTCGCGAAACCACCGAGAAAATGAAATTGAAATCGGCGATTCAAAAGGGTTTTCCGCCGTGTATCAACCACCTTCTATACTGACACCGTCTTCTTAACATCTCCACAGTCTGCAGCTTTCTCGGGCGTGTTGTGTTCACAAAACTCACGACAATACATTCAAAATCGATTAAAACTCTGTTGGATCTTAATTATATTAATGAATTTATGTGAGATGTTATATGAAATGTTAATGTTTAAAATGTGTTAATAATCAATATTTTTGATCATGAATTTTAACTACTCTTCTCTGTTTTATTTGTGAGGTATGGTGAGCAATGGAGAATTGATTACAGCAGTGAGAAGAGTTGGGATCAAGTGGGAAGATGAAATGCTGAGTCGAGAAATAGTAGGTTAGATTTTGTCTTTAACATGTTATCTAGTTCTGTGTCTTGTTGTGGTATCTGGTTATGTGTCTTGTTCTGGTTCTGTGTCTTGTTGTGTTGATCTGGTTCTGTTCTGTGTCTTGTTGTGTTGATCTGGTTCTGTTCTGTGTCTTGTTGTGTTAGATTAAAGCATTGATTAGATTTTGATTTTAAAATGTTATATTAATGAATTTAGTTTTAACATTAGGTTAGAGTTAAGTTGAGTTGATAGTATCTGTTATAAATGCACTTGTGTGTCTCTGTGAAGCTTCTGATTGTTGTATGTGTTGAATGCTTGAGTGCTCTTCATTAGTTATAGAGTTAACTGTCTAAATAAATGCTAACCACAATTGGTAGATAAAATTAACTCTCAACCTAACCTTTGAGTTTATAAATTTGTCACACTTAAAAAAACTCTGTAAATCTTTTATACTTTAAAAAAACACGATTCTGTCTCCAAACAACTCTAAAAAACTCAAAAATACTTTAATTCCATATGTTAACTCGGCTGGCTTCATGGAGCTTTTAAGCAGTCAACAAAATTCCCAAATCCTTCAGCAAAGTAGCTATGAGTCGCCATCACCAAGTATTGTGCTTGGTTAATCTTAAGTCCCTCTCTTCAGCACCCAAGGTGAAAACCCCACAACAAGCAAGAGGAATCTGTGGACAGTCACAGAAGATTTGATTTTGATCTCTGCTTGGTTAAACACAAGCAAAGATGTCATTGTAGGGAATGAGCAAAGAGGAGAAGCCTTCTGGAAGCAGATTGAAGCATATTTTGCTGCAAGTCCGAATGCTTCTTCTCTGAAAAAGAGAGAGTTAGGCCAATGTAAACAGAGATGGTCAAAGATAAATGAGATTTCTTGTAAGTTTATTGGATTTCATCAAGCTGCAAGAACTCAGATGGCTAATGGTATGAATGATGATGATCTCATTAAGCTAGCACACCAAATTTATNTCATTAAGCTAGCACACCAAATTTATGAGAATGATTACAAGAAGAAGTTCAACATGGAGCACGCATGGAGAGCTTTAAGATATGACCAGAAGTGGTGTGCTCTACATTCTAGTAAAGAAACAGAGAAGAATAAAAGAAGAAATGATGAATCCGGTTATATTCATTCATCTGAAGCTTCCCAAGGTGAAGGAGAGTCTCAAGCTTCT
>OVAX01004394.1:0-13529 GCA_900406405.1 Lepidium africanum | reverse complement strand
CTAATGTAGTATTTAAGAATGACAATTGTGAAGCTTGTATACTTGGGAAACATTGTAGATCAGTGTTTCCAAAGTCTTCTATGCTTTATGAAAAATGTTTCGATTTGATTCATTCCGATGTGTGAGGAGCTGTTGGAGCAGAGTATAAAGTCACAAAACCATCATTAAGAGTTGTCGAGAGTTGTTAGACCAACTAAGAGTGAAATGAGTAGCTATATGTTTTGTATTTTTAAAATTTCGAATATATATGTTTTGTAATCTGATAATGAATGATTAAGCTGTGTATTCTTCACTTCTTCTTCTCTCTCTCTCTCTCTCTCTTCCGTCTGCAACTTCTTCTCTCTCTCTCTCGTGCTCTGTTTCTTCTTCACTATGTTTTTCTTCTTCTCTCTGTTTTTCCTTCATCTCCGACTCTGTTTCTTCACTATCACCATTTCTATTTCTTCTCTTTCACTAAAACTAACATGGGGTTGGTATAGGCTTGTCAATAAGAAAGTTAGCAGTTATGAAATTGAACTCTATCTATAGGAACTGGGAGACTAAGGGCTTGTAGCAAAAGGATGCCGACTTTAGACAATGATGTTCAAGCCCGAACCATTGACTGTGGTCTAGGTTTTCGATACATTTCGACAAATTGCAAGGGTATTTAAAACCCTTTGCTTCCTAATGCTTGCAATTTGGTTATGATTTGATAGAGATTGACTCAACAGTGGAACTTGTTGTGCAACTACAGACTGTGAACCATTCGCTTAACTCGTTTACTTCAGGTACGTAGACCAGTCGTCACCATATTTTCTGCTCATTCATTTGGTGTCCTTATTTTCAGGCAAATTTGTGGTTAGGGTTTGTCTTAGCTGCCTTGGGACAAGCTGCCGTATATAATGAAGAGCACTCAAAGCCACCCCTAATACCAAGTCTCCTTTAGAAGAGGTTTTCGTTCTTTTTTGGTTTTTGTCTTTCCAAGATTCATATAGAATCCATTCCTCCATCTGCTCTGTTTTTGTCTTTACCATATTTATATCAAATTTTTGTAGGCTGCGAAGATTGTTAAACAAGTTCTTACTGTGCTTCCTGTCTATGACATTATCGTTCCTTCTATTCTAGCTGGTGGTGTGTGTAATCTTCCTAAAACTTGTATCTCTACACTGGGGGCCCATGCTTGCAAAACCAACCAAAGGTGTAGCAGAGATACTGAAAAATTCCAGGACATCTTTTACACATGTGAACACAAATATGATGCAGAACGTGCACAGCAGCACAGGTGACGTATTGGTGTCTACTTAACCCGGATGATTGCTAGTCCTAGGGTTGGGGCCGATATGTGTTGGCTTATCATCAATCAATTTTTGCAGATACATTATACGGAGGATGGTACATTTGAGGTATACAATCAAAATGCTGAAAGAAACACTGGGAAGTACTCTGATGTTGTTCTTGTGTTATCAAGGCAATTTCTTACATAACTTGTTGAAAACATTTAAAATAGCCAATCTTTCTACCCAAGTTAGTGAATCATCTCTATGCAGATTAAAGAAGCCCTCTGTGACATCTTATATTCTGGATAGTGAGGTTGTTGCTTTTGACAGGGAGAAGAAAAAAATTCTTCCGTTACAGGTAACTCAAAAGCAAATTGTAAGCTTTGATATTCAAGAATGGTTGCAGTTTTTAATTCTGTCTATTCATTTAAATACTGCTAGCCTAAAGAACTGCCAGAGAAATGTTGACGTGCTCTAGTTTTCTTTCTTGTTAGCCACTAGACAGTGAATTATCAAAATAAGCATAGCTGCAAAATGCATCTTTTAGGCCACATTTTGTGGTCTTGACTCTTCCCTAACTAATAATTTTTCCAACGTTGATAAAAATAACCTTTTCACAGTTATGGAATCTTTCTTGAAAAGTTCCACTAGTTCAACTACATTTTTGTATCTTTTGTTTCTTTTTCCAGATTTTGAGCACTCGATCCCGTAAAAATGTGAATGTCAATGATATTAAAGTCGGTGTATGAATCTTTGCTTTTGACATGTGATATCTAAATGGTCAACAACTTATTCAGGAGAACCTCAAATTTCGCCGAGAGTTGAGAAATATCAGTAAACCAGAAAAAGATTTCCCTTTTCTTTGGTTTCAATGAAGTAATTATTGTGCATTGTGCTCATATGTAACTCATTTGTGTGCACCTTGCTTCTAGCAGAAGCTATAGGAATCATTTGAGGAAGATCCTGGGTACTTTCCAGTTTGAAACTGCTCTAACATCCAACGGTGTTGATGAAATACAAAAGTTTCTTGACGCTAGATTTTGGGTATATCTGGACACTTCTCTCTATCTCTAACAAGTGGGTAGACTTTGGTGTAAATTGTGGCACTCACAGAAAATTAGAGTTTCTAGTAGGTATTTACTCCTTCCGGATATTTTAAGGAGTGTTTTTTAAATGGTTAAGAATATAATAGATTAGCCATGGACTATGCATATAGTATTGTTGCCTAGCATCTTCACTTTGATATATATCATCTTCAACCTTCAGTTACACTCACAAAATATTAGAGTTGTGGTAGATATTTACGCACTTCGGGTATTTTATATAAAAGAGTGAGCAAGCACCTGCAGTTCCTAGAGCTTCTAATGATCTTAATGAGGCAAGAGTTTACTATTCTTCATCTCAATTAAGTCAAAGGAGAACCAGACGTGTCTGGGAAGAAAGAAATGCTTCGAGGGATAGTTTGGCTGGTTTTAAGTTCGAATACCTCCTTTCCATGGTACTAATGATCCTAATGCATACTTGGACTGGGAGAAGAAGATTGAAATTGCCTTTGATTGTCACGAATATACTGAAGCAAACAAGGTAAAGGTTGCAGTCACCGAATTCTATGATTATGCATTGAGCTGGTGGGATCAGATTGTCACTACTAGAAGGAGATTAGGGGATTATTCGGTTGATACATGGGCTCAGCTTAAGCTCCTGATGAGGCGATGGTTTATACCAAGCCATTACAACCGAGAGTTGCATTTCAAGTTGAGAAACTTGACTCATGGTTCTAAATCCGTGGAAGAGTACTATAAGGAGCTTGAAGTGTTGTTGATTAGAGCTGATATTCAAGAGGATAGAAAGGCTACAATGTCACGGTTTTTGGGAGGTCTCAATCGTGATCTAATTGATCTTCTTGAGGTACATCATTATGTTGAGCTAGAGGAGTTGTTGCACAAAGCTATCATGTTTGAAAAACAGCTCAAGAGAAAGGGATCTCGAACTAACTATGGCTCGAGTAAAGCCAATCCTTCATGATTGGACAAGGCTATGCTTTCCAAAGATTATAAGCCTTTTATAAGGGATTATAAAACTGTTATAAATCCAAAAACAGAAGAAGTTGATCCCAAAGGAAAGGCAAAGGTAGCGACTAGAGCAAGAGATCTTAAGTGTTTTAAATGTCATGGGCTAGGTCATTATGCAAGTGATTGTCCCAACAATCAAATCATGGTGCTTAAGGCTAATGGAGAGTTTGAATCTGAGGGTGAAAAGCAAGAAGAAGAAACAGAAACTGAGGTTGAGGAGCCGCAAAAAGGATCTTTTCTTGTAACTATGAGAGCTCTAAGTGTGATAACTAAGTCTTCAGATCAAGCACAAAGGGAGAATCTTTTCCATACTCATTGCTTAGTTAAAGACAAGATTTGCAGCCTTATCATTGATGGTGGGAGTTGCACTAATGTTGCTAGCCAAACGATGGTCAACAAGCTGAGATTGAAAGAAATACCTCATCCTAAGCCTTATAAACTGCAATGGTTGAATAAAGATGGTGAACTTGATGTGAGTAAACAAGTTAAAGTATCTCTAGCTATTGGGAATTATGAAGACGAGATTCTATGTGATGTTCTACCACTTGAAGCTAGTCATATATTGTTGGGTAGACCATGTCAATTTGATAGACAAGTTATTCATGATAGATACACCAATCGCCATAGTTTTTAGTACAAGGGCAGAAAAACGGTTTTGGTTCCTATGGCTCCTCATGAAGTGTATCTTGATCAACTTAGCATGAAAAGGAAACCAGAATCCTCCAAAGACTCTGAGAATTCAAAGCAATCATGAGCAGGGAGTGATTCTTCTAAACTCTTAATGGTTTCAAAAGAAAACTTGCTTAATCTAACCGAATTGGAACTGGTTGTGCCGAGTAGCATTCTTACTCTTTCGTAGGCCTATGAGGACGTGTTTCCTGAGGAAAATCCACCATGACTGCCACCTATAAGAGGCATTGAACATCAAATTGATTTTGTGCCAGGTTCGGTTTTGCCAAATAAGCCAGCTTATAGGATCAATCCAACCGAAACAAAAGAGCTTGAAAAGCAAGTAAATGAGCTATTGGAGAAAGGATACATCCATGAAAGCATGAGCCAATGTGCTGTACCTGTTCTATTGGTACCAAAGAAAGATGGCAACTGGAGAATGTGTGTCGATTGTCGGGCAATCAATAACATTACGGTGAAGTATCAACATCATATTCCTAGGCTAGATGATATGCTAGATGAGCTTTATGGTTCTAGTGTGTTTTCTAAGGTTGATTTGAAAAGTGGTTATCACCAAATTAGGATGAAATAAGGGGAGTAGTGGAAAACCGCTTTTAAGACTAAACAAGGGCTATATGAGTGGTTAGTAATGCCATTTGGACTAACCAATGCACCTAGTAGATTCATGAGGTTGATGCATCATGTGCGTAGAGCTTATATAGGGGTTTTTGTAGTAGTCTACTTTGATGACATTTTGGTTTTTAGCAAGAACCTAGCTGAACATGTTGAGCATCTTAGACTTGTTCTAGAGGTACTTAGGAAGGAAAAACTCTATGCTAACCTAAAGAAATGAACTTTTGGAATAGATAACCTTGTCTTTTTAGGTTTTGTTGTAAGTGCAAATGGAGTTAAAGTAGATAAAGAGAAGGTGAAAGCAATTCGTGAATGGCCAAGTCCTAAGAACGTGAGCGAAGTGAGAAGCTTCCACGGCCTAGCTGGTTTCTATAGGCGATTTGTGAAGGACTTTAGCACTCTAGCTGCACCACTCACGGAAGTAATCAAGAAGGATGTTGGATTTAAATGGGAGCAAGCTCAAGAGAATGCATTCGAGAATCTTAAAGAGAAGCTTACTAATGCTTCAATCTTATCTCTTCCAAATTTTTCTAAAACCTTTGAAATCAAATGTGATGCATCTGGAATTGGTATT
This sequence comes from Lepidium africanum, assembly GCA_900406405.1. NCBI lineage: Eukaryota > Viridiplantae > Streptophyta > Magnoliopsida > Brassicales > Brassicaceae > Lepidium > Lepidium africanum. The sequence continues at coordinate 8,325 of OVAX01004394.1, read as the reverse complement.
GGTGCTGTTCTTATGCAGGATAAGAAGCCCATTGCATTCTTTAGTGAAAAGCTTGGAGGAGCTATTTTGAATTATCCAACATACGATAAAGAACTCTATGCTTTGGTGAGAGCTTTGCAAACGTGACAACACTACTTGTGGCCTAAAGAGTTTGTTATTCATACAAATCATGAGTCTCTAAAACATCTCAAAGGCCAGCACAAGCTCAACAAGAGACACACCAAATGGGTTGAGTTCATTGAAACTTTTCCTTATGTGATTAAGTATAAGAAAGGTAAGAATAATGTAGTTGTTGATGCATTATCAAGAAGGTACACACTTCTCACTACTCTTGAAGCTAAGCTACTTGGTTTTGAACATATTAAATCTCAATATGCTTCTAACTCGGATTTTGCGAAGATCTTTGCAGCTTGTGAGAAGTTTGCTCATGGGAAATTCTATAGACATGAAGGATTTATTTTCTATAATAACCGTTTGTGTGTTCCTCATTCTTCTTTGAGAGAATTGTTCATACAAGAAGCCCATGGTGGAAGTATAATGGGTCACTTTGGAGTGGATAAAACGCTGCAAATGATGCAAGATCACTTCTATTGGCCAAATCTCAAAAGAGACGTTGAAAGGCATTGTGCTAGGTGCACAACAGGTAAGTTGGCTAAGGCCAAATCACAATCAAACGGTTTGTATACACCTCTACCCATTCCTTTGCATCCACATCCATGGCATGATATTTCGATGGACTTTGTTATTGGATTGGCTAGGACTAGAACTAGTCGAGATTCAATATTTGTGGTTGTGGATAGATTCTCTAAGATGGCACATTTTATTTCATGTCATAAAACTACTGATGTTGTGAATGTTGCTAACCTATTCTTTAGAGAAATTTTTAGGTTGCATGGAATGCCTAAGTCTATAGTGTTAGATCGAGATGTTAAATTCCTTAGCTATTTCTGGAAAACATTGTGGTCTAAGCTAGGAACTAAACTGTTGTTCTCTACAATTTGTAATCCTCAAACTGATGGACAAACTGAAGTAGTTAATAGGACTTTGTCTACATTACTTAGAGCGTTGGTTAAGCACAACCTTAAGACTTGGGAAGAATGTTTGCCTCATGTTGAATTTGCATATAATCGTGCTGTACATTCTACTACTAAGTACTCTCCTTTCCAAATCGTTTATGGTTTCAATCCTATCTCTCCATTGGATTTAATGCCTTTACCTTTGAGTGAAAGAGTTAGTATGGATGGAAAGAAAAAGGCTGAAGTAGTCAAAAAGATACATGAGCAAGCAAGGATCAATATTCAAACCAAAACAGAGAAGTATACACATCAAGCCAACAAGGGACATAAGAAAGTGGTATTCAAGGAAGGCGATCTGGTTTGGATACATCTTAGGAAGGAATAGTTCCCTAATGAGAGGAAATCAAAGTTATTGCCAAGGATGGATGAACCATTTCATATCATCAAGAAAATCAATGAAAATACCTATCAATTGGACTTGCAAGGTAAGTATTCTGTTAGTAATAGCTTCAATGTTGCTGACTTGTTTCCTTATTATGCAAAAGAAGCAGATTTGAGGTCAAATCCTTCTCAAGACGGAGGGGATAGTATAAGAATGGATAAGGATGAGCAGCTGGATAATGCCCAATCACTGTGCCCGCTCACAGAAGCGTAAATCAAAGAATTGAACTGTGCCAGACCACTCACAGAAGCGCAGATCAAAGAACTGGACTGTCCCAGACCACTTACGGAAGCACAGATTGAACCAAATCAAGGAATACTTGAAGAATTCGGACCAGAGGAGCTCCAATAATCCATGGAAGTACCAAGAGGACCAATGACAAGAGCTAAAGCACAAAGACTTCAACAAGCCATTAGCACAATGCTCAATAAGGCTGAAAGCAACCTTAGCTCTATAGCTGATCCAACCATATTGGTTGTGATTCAAGCTAGCTAAGGGTTGCCAAAGGGAGGTGTGTGCTCTTATACTCTTTTTCCCTTGGTCTAATTTTGTCCCAACTTGGGTTTTCTATACAAAGTTTTTAATGAGGTAAGTTGCATACACTCTTTTCTCTACAACCCCTTAGGCGACATTGCTGAAGATTCAAGGGAGAAGTGGACCAGCTTCAACTTAATAGAATTTGGATCTTTTTATTTTAGAACTTTGTTTATGGCCTTTTCCAGCAATCATAGTTTCTCTCTTGTGTTCCCTTTTTAAACTCTCTTATCCCTTGAATGAAGGGCATCAAACATTTTATTCTAAAACTTTTCCCTCACTTGTTTGATGTGTATGGTGTGTAATATCCATACAACTTGGATCTTACCCTCGTGTGTCATATCCAGGGTGAATTCAAGCTGAAGGTCAAGAGTTCTTCATCCATCTTGATAGTTCAAATCGATCCATAAGTGTTCCAAAACGTCCGTTCATCTTCACATTTGTTTCTCCTTCATCCCACAACGGAATTAGCTCAGATTTGGTCACAAGACTCCTCATCCATTCAATATTCCGCTGCCAAAGTTTTGTTCCAATCCGAGTTGTTTAGAGGCTAATTTTGTTCTTCACATCAAAGTCGACTGTTCGGTTTTCGATTAAGTGTTTCACACTCTTGAGTAATCACAAACTCTTGGTTTCGCTCCTAACCTACAGTAGGAGTGTATCAACAATTCTGATCGGAAACACGCCGATCAAACGTTTCTTTCTAGTTTTATTCAACTGAACTTTTCTACAAAAGTTTCAATTTGTTGGATTTAAACAACCAACGTAAAACGAGCTCACAACCTTACAACAATCCTCACACGAAAACAAGAGATCTTCTCTCTTGATAAACACTCTCTCTTAATGATCTTCAATAAGGTTATATGGCTCTACAACCTCTACACCTTATTTATATCATCCTATTCCAAGCCTAGAATCTCTACAGATCTTGTAGTATATGGAAACTTCCTATTTTTATGGAAAGTTCACATATCTCTGAAAATGGCAGTTGAGTATTAGCCAATAACTTGTACACCTCAGCATCTTGTGTCCACGTTATCTTGCTCTTGACTCAACTTCTTCATTCCAATAACTTGTACACCTCAGCATCTTGTGTCCACGTCAGCTTGCTCTTGACTCTGCTTCTTCATTTTGTTGACAACAACTTGGTTCCTTTCCACAGAAAACACTTGGCTCTTCATTCTGTAGACAACACTTGGCCCTTCATTCTACAGACAGCACTTGGCCCTTCTTTTTGTAGATAGCATTTGGCTCTTCTTTCCATAGACATTGCATCTTCAATCTCCCCTTTTTTAGCTCAGTTTGATAATCAAACACCTCATCGTACCTGTTCAAACACAGAACACAAACAAACACTGCACAAGGTACATTTGAATGCAATTATATAAGGAAACAAAATGATTAAACTAAGCTTCTAAGCTCCCCCATGATCAGGCATCAAACTCAGTCTCGAAGTCATCTCCCCCTGTTTGATATCACAACTAAGTTGAAAACCATATAGGCATACACAGACAGAAGAATCAACTCTAACTGAAGACCTTTGATATGCCACATTGAATTTGGCGTAAGGCAATGAGCCTTTACTACAACATGTTTGAGATAAGACAAGCCAAACGATCAAAGATATATTGCACACACTCGTGTAGCCCACACAAAGGATCATATGACTTAGAAATTCAGAATAATGTGAGTGACCCAAATCAATATCAAATTATGTGAACACGACCCAAATTAATACAGGAATTCAACTTTTAGCTTAATAACGTGAAATATATACCTGTGGAAATCCTTACAATGAGTTGGGCAACGAGCAGACAGAGACAGGACTTACAGAAGAGATCATCACACAGCTAGTGTCACAAGTCTACACCATATAAACGGTTGGGTCCTATGGCTAGTCTTTCACTAGGCATACCTTTATCCTGCGTAATTTGTAGCACTATGTGCATGTCACTATATAGCAGACTGCTGGAATTTCTTTTGGAGAGACAGCAAGCTGTGTGTACCCACAATAATCCTTTTTTCGGTACACACATCATAAAGTACACATTGAGAACAAATCATTGCTTATGCTCATTGTTCAATAGATAGAACATGAATATCACTTGACTTCTCAATTCTGTGTTTGTCCCACAAGTCGATGTGCCATGTTACGACACAGTGTTGTATCAAAGATATAACTTGACTTCTCAATTAGCTGAGACAATTGCTCTTCTCAGCTCTTTGACCTCTCGCTCTACAGCAACACAACCCTTTGTACATAATCTACACAGAACGACATGACAGACAGCTGTTTTCCACAATGTGTAGAACCAATTATATACCCTCAACTCCTTTGAAGTGTGCTGCACAAGAAAATCTAAAGCCTGTACATGTCTACACTTTACACACTCGATTGCGATAATTAGACTTCACAAACACCAATACCAGTTCTTAATGCGATGAAATAATTAAAATCCACAGGTTTTGTGAATGTGTCATCTAATTGAAATTCAGTGTTCACATGATCGATAATGACTAGTTTCTTCTTAATAAGTTCACGAATGAAATGATGTATAATCATGATGTGCTTAGTCCGAGAATGCAAGACATGGTTCTGTGCAATGTTTATGGCACTCTTATTATCACAATGTATAAAAAGGGTTCAAAAGGAGTACCATAATCCGCAGCCATCTATTTCGTCCACAATAGTTGTGTACAACAACTACCCAGAGCAATGTATTTCGCTTCAGCTGTGGACAGAGACACACTATTTTGTTTCTTACTCAGCCACATAATCAAGTTTTTTCCCATGAAAAAGCATCCTCCACTTGCGCTTCATCTGTCATCTAATGAACCTACCCAATCAGCGTCACAGTAACCAACCAGGCTGCTGGTTGTGTCCTTGGTAAAGTAGATACCCAAATTTACTGTGCCTTTGACATATTTGACATTTAACAGCCAACATATGAGACTTCTTTGGTTTTGCTTGGTATCTTGCACAGACTCCTACTGCATAACACAAGTCTGGATGACTTGCTGTGAGATACAACAAACTCCCAATCATACTCCTATAAAGTTTTCCATCAACTGATTCTCATGTCTTATCTTTTACCAGTTTCTCTGTGGTAGCCGTAAGAGTTCGAGAATCCTTGCTTGAAGCTAAACCAAAACATTCCACCATATTCTTGGCATAAGTTCTTTATGTAACAAAGATCCCGTCACCTGTCTGTTTCACTTGAAGGGCCAGAAAGTAGTTCAGTTCTCCACACATACTCATCTTAAACTCTTGAGTCATCACATTGACAAAGTTGTCGACCAGACTCTGACTTGTAGAACCAAACACAATGTCGTTGACATAAATCTGCACCACCATGAAGTCAGACTCGGATTCCTTAGTAAACAAGATTTTGTCCACACTTCCACGAGAATAGTCGTTGTCTATCAAAAGGTTGCCAATCGTTCATACCATGCCCTTGGAGCCTGTTTCAAACCATACATTACATTGTGGAGTTTGTACTCGTACTCGGGATGTTTTGGATCTCCAAATCCTTTTGGCTGTTCAACATATACCTCTTCTTGTAGCCATCCATTTAAGAACGCACTTTTAACATCCATTTGATATAGCTTTTAATTGATGCTTGCAGGCCATTCCCAACAGAAACTTGATTAATTCTAGTCTTGCCACATGGGCAAAATTTTCATCAGAATCAACACCCTCCACTTGTGAATACCCTTGTGCAACCAGACGAGCTTTGTTTCGCACTACATTGCCATTTTCATCTATCTTGTTCTTGAAAATCCACGTGGTACCCACAACGTTCACATCTTTTGGTCGTGGCAATAGCTCCTACACATTCAGCCTTCTGAAATTTCCGATCTCTTCCTGCATTGATTCAATCCAAAACTTATCAAGGAGAGCTTCTTTATGCGTTTTGGGTTCCATGGCTGAGACGAAACAAGAAAATTGAACAAACTCTGTATCTTTTCTTCCCCCAACTAGCTGCTTGAAATCAGTCTGCTAATTCCTTGTGATTCTACCACTCTGTATGTTTCCAATAACATCAGACTATGAGTGAATTCTGTGAACTTTCATTTGTCTCTGTGGCTAGTCAAGAATTTGTGGTTTTGAATCTGAGATAGGTGTATGTGGTTCTTGTTCATTAGAAGTTATGGGAAGGATTTCTACAAATGGAGAGGATGAGTCATCAAATACCACAATCACAGTTTCATGTACTGTCAGTGTGCGTTTGTTGTAGACTCTAAATGATGTGCTTGTTCCGAATACCCAAGGAACATACCACTGTCACTTTTTGAATCAAACTTCCCAAGTTGATCTTTATCATTAAGTATGTAACATGCACAACCAAACACGTGAAAATAGCTGACGGTCGGTGGTTTTCCTTTCCACAGATCATATGGAGTCTTGTTTGTGCATTTTCTAACATACATTTTGTTGATGATGTAATAAACCGTGCTAACCGTTTCTGCCTAGAAGTGTTTGGCCACTCCCTTTCCATGTAGCATAACTCTAGCCATCTCATGCAGTGTTCTGTTTTTCCTCTGTACTACATCATTCTGTTGGGGGTGTACGAGGCACTGAGTAAGTATGAGCAATGCCTTGATTCCCACAGAAATTATCAAAAACAAAATTTTGAAATTCACCACCATGATCACTTTGTATCACCTTGCATTCTATCACGCTCATTCTTGAGTTGTAGAACAAGGATTTTGAAGCTTTCAAGAGTCTCATTCTTTTCCCTTAGAAATCTGACCCACGTATACCACGAAAAATCATCAACCATTACTAGAATGTATTTCTTACCACCCATGCTTGCTACTTGGATTGGACCCATCAAGTCCATGTGGACCAAATCTAGTGGTGAAGTTGATTTCACATACTGCAAGGCCCACAGAAAATTTCTTGATTACTTTGCAGCTTAGGTAAGCCTCATACAACTTCTTGATTTGCGAGTTTCACCATTGTCCGATAGTTCATGTGCACTAATCGTTGATGCCAAAGTTCAATTTCATTGTCTTTCACAATACCCAGACACTTTTACTCAGAAGTCCACATATAAAAGTCATTTCCAGACCTTATTCCTTCAAGAACCGTAACTCCCTGTGAGTTAAAAGCTTTGCATCTGACTTTTTTGTGAATTTAATCTCAAGATCAAGATCACACAGTTGACTGATATTAATGAGATTTGCCTTCAAACCATTGACGAAGTACACATCTCAACTTCTTCTCAAGGAAACACAAGCACAATGGCTTATAACTCTCAATCCACATTCTCAGCTCAAGAACCAACGATTCAAGCTCTAGACCGCTTTATAAGTCATGACTTGGTGGATAAGATTGATGGTTTGGTACCACTTTCTCATTCCATCCGGGAGTTTCTCCGCCAAAATACTAACAAGGGTACCTTCTCTACTTCTTTTGAGCTTGATCTCGCCACTAATCCTACTCAACTCGATGCACAAGTTCTCCTCAGTAGGGAAACCAACAAACGCTATCCAGACATGGAGGAAGGATCGTCATCAAATACTTATAAAAGTATCTAATTAACCTTTGAAGTTTCTTAATGTTGTTCTCGTTGTGGGTTTCTTTAATATTTCCTTATGTTTCGGTTTTTAGAACTATCATTTTGCTATTCCCTCAGTCAATTTGTGACTTTAGGTCTCTTTTGTATGCTCACTTGTTCACAAGTCTGAGCCTTACATAATGTATCATATCTTCTTGCGAAAAAAAAAAAAGTCGAACTAGCTTCGTAGCGAACTCCATTTACTTTAGATATATACAAATGTTGCAGAAAAGTCTGGCTCAAGATTAATCCTTAATGTTTATTTCCATGAGTTGATCCACTTCTACGTCTTCATTTCGGTATGGACCTCTAAGTCTTTGGATGATGAACGAATCCTCTCCAACTCCATTGAAACATCACTCATGTTTGGCCGTTTCTTCCTTTTCCGGTAAAGACATTTTTGAGCTAGTTTTTCCACTGCCATTACTTGCTCTAGCTTGCTTTCCTCTTTCATCCGAATATCAATTATGTCAATCACTCTATTCTCTTTCATTGCCTCGAGAAAATCTGTTGCTAAGCCTCTGCCTTCTTCTGACCGAACACGAGACAGTGGTTTCTCTCCCGTTATGAGCTCCACCAAGACAACTCCGAAGCTATAAACATCGCTCTTGTGAGTGTATTGACTTGACAAGAAATACTCTGGATCCATGTACCCAAAAGTTTGTTGTCAAGTGAGTTTGATCTATAGTCACTGATCTTGAAGTTCCGAAATCAGACACTTTGGCTCGGTATTTATCATCCAACAATATGTTGGTAGTCTTGATATCTC
>OVAX01004393.1:1298-13539 GCA_900406405.1 Lepidium africanum | reverse complement strand
TATGGAGTGAGAACCTGTGAAACTGAGGAAGGATTAACAAGATTAGCAACCTGAGTCCCACCATAGTTGAGGAGATAATGAGTATATGAATAAAACCAGATCAATGTACAGGAACCCTCAGTCAAGAAATCGATAGACTCATTAAACCAGAGGGTCGGATGAAAACCCCATTCCAATATTTGAAATAAATAACCAAATCCGATCTTACCAAATTGTAGACCTAGATTTCTAGGAATGGTGAGAGACCGAAAGTATACTTGTAACCGCAAAGCAGCCATGAATTTAACATCCTTAACATGTAGAAATGAAACCTTTGAATACCTCTGTTCCCAGCTAATTAGCCGGAGAAAGGAGTAACCAACCGTCAGGATATTCTCCGGTGCTAGCTTCCGTGGTTGCTCTGACAAAATGAAGGGCACCGAAGAGCTCTCTCTCCATCTTCGAGTTGAGATCTCGCTTATCGTCATCTCAACTAGGGTGGATCCTGAATCGACATAGATCAAGCATAAAAACCATACCTTTTGAATCGTCACCGTAGATCTACTTCGGTTCTGATTTAGGCTTCTTTTTGGAGAAACGTTGATCCCATCGCCTACGTCTCCGCCGGAACCCCCTTTGTCTTCTCCCCCCTTCTCGTTACTTTCGAGGATCCTCGTTGTCGTTACCGATAAACGCCACTTCTTTTGCCGTCGGGGTTCACCTTCGTCCTCTCCCTCACCGTCGTCTTCTCCCTCACCGTCGTCTGTTATTCCTTCAGTCTCCATTAGCTTCGCCCTCGTCGCCGTCACCGTCGCTCTAGGGTTTTCTCTCTTATTTTCCAAAGGCTTAAGTTTAGTGTGACATAAAATGTGTTCAAACATAGGCAATTTGGTATTAATAATTTTTTTTTTGTTTTGTCAAATTTATTTAGGTGCTACAACTTACAACTATTATTATCTTTTATTTTTTCGGTTCAGCTCAACTATCATCTTTATTAAAGTCAAATGTGAGTGAGAGTGGGAGGATTTATTGTTGCTAAGATTTGAGAGCGAGAAAAAGAAGTAAAAAGTTGGACCCAGTACAAAATATTTCTTCACAATGTCTTAAATCTCTTTTAACTTTTTTCTAAGTCATTAAGTCCTAATTAGTCCTAAACTCCTAATTAACCTTTATTTAATTATTTCCCATACATATAATGTTTTAAGACTTCAAAAGGCATTTTTGTCTTCTTATTTACTCATGTCTTTTTATAAAGTAAAAAAAAAAAGATCTATCAATACACTATATATATAAGAGATGCATAAAAAACAATGTATATATATAAGAGATGCATATGCATATTTTACATACATAATTATTACTAGTTGTAGTCATGTTTAATTAATCTTTGGTTTGTTGGTATCGTGTACAAACTTGAAACCACAATGATATATACTTTTCAATCATGAAATCAAAATGTTTACTTGCACACTTTTTTTATATCTTTGAAAAATTCATTTTTAGGGGCCACAACTTTAAAAGCCCATTCAATCTACTGGACATGTTTCCTTTATCTTATTCTTTGTTGATCCATTTCCAATTCCTTGCTTTTCTCTTCGAGCCCATTTCCAACTATGTCTTGTTCACATACTTCAACATAAATCATAAGTACTTCGACATATTTTTTTTTGTTCTTTTTTATATTTTTTGTTCTTTTTTTTTTTTNTTTTTTTTTTTTTTTTTTTTTTTTTTTTTTTTTTTTTTTTTTTTTTTTTTTTTTTTTTTTCACCACAACGTTCTTCTACTAATAATAATTATCGTCTTACTAGATATCTGTGAAAATTGTATTTTTATTTTTTATTTATATTAAGAGTATGATCATGAAAAGAAATCTTTGGATGGTTGCTTAAAAAGTTAAAATCAGGCCATATATAGGTATATAGAAAAAAAACATATTTTAAATATTTTAGTTGTACAAATTAACAAACGAATTAGGATTATTCCCACGTTATAACGCGGGATTTGATTGTTTTGATTAGTTTTTTAAATCGCATTTATTTAACTTGTTAGACCCATGTTGATATTTTAAAATATTGTTTTCGAATTGTTGTTGTAGAGGCCCGAAACCTGAACCGAAATCGAACTAAATTAGAAGAACCAAACCCGAAAATATACCCAAAATGAGTTTTAAATCTATGTACCGAAAAATCGAATTCGAACCCAAACCAAAACCAAAACCAAATCAAAAACCAATTTTTTTGCTTTTTTAGAGTTTTTCTATTAATTTTTTAGTTTTGAAGTTCTATATAAAATATTTGATCAAGAAGTCGATCTATAACGAACTAAATTAGATGAACCGAACCCGACAAAATTAAAAAATACTGAATTAGATAAACCAAACTCGACAAAATACCAAAATGTTTCCTAAATATATGTATCTAGAACTTTGAATCCAACCCGTACCGAAACTGAATCAATAATCGATACATTTTTTTATTATTAAATTTTGGTATTTTAGAATTTTTTTAATTAAATATCTATTAATTTTGAATTTTTGTATAAAAGTCTGTAACAAACCTATCTTAAGCCTATTTTAAGGGTTGTTACAAGGCATAGGTTAATTTTTATCCTAAACTTTATAACATGATCAAAATGAAAGTGTCTCCTGCTTTAATATATAAGACTAGGATTATACCCACGCTATAGCGTGAGATTTGATTTTTTTTTTCAACCCGTATTCATTTAGTTCTTAGATCCGTGTTGATATTTTGAATATAGTTTTCTAGATATTGTTTAAAGGGCCAAAAATTGAATTAAAATCAACCCAAATCAGAGGAACCGAACCCGAAAAATACATGACAAAATACCCCAATGATTCATAAATCTATGTATTTGAAAAACCAAACCCAAACCCGAACTAGAACCAAATCAAGAATCAAATTTTAGTTTTTCTATTAAATTTTTAAATTTTTTAAATTTTTTATGTAAAAATACCCGAACTCGATATTTACCGTACCAGACTCTATACGGAAAAAAAATCTGAATATTTCTTAAAACCAAAATAACAAAAATACCAAAGTAGGTGAACCGAACTCGATAAAATACCAGAATGTATCGTAAATCTATATGCCCAAAAAATTGAATCTAAACCCGAACCAAAATATAATTAATAACCGAATTTGTAACCGATATGTTTTATTAAGATTTAGTTTTTTTTAGAGATTTATCTATTAAATTTTTATTAAATTTGAATTTTAAAAAATCTGTAACAAAACCTACCTTAACCTATTTTTAAGGGTTGTTATGAACCATAAGTTAAATTTTATCCTAAAGTTTAAAACATAGTCTAAATGAAATTGTCTCCCACTTTAATATATAAGACTAGGATTATACCCACGTTATAACGCGAGATTTGATTGTTTAAATAATTCGTGTTCATTTAAGTTATTAAACCCGTATTGATATTTTGAAATATTGGTTTCGATGTATTGTTTTAGAGGCTTGAAATCCGAACAGAAGAGAAACAGAACCCAACAAAATATCCAAATGGATCTAAAATCAATGTACCCGGAAACCAAACCCGACCAGAACCGAACACAAATCAAGAACCATTTAGCTTTTTACAGTTTTTAAATTAATTTTTTAACTTTTTTGAATTTTTATATAAAAATACCCAAACCTAAAATCAATCTATACTAATCCACACCATATCCGAAAAATAAAAATACATGAATAAATATTAAATCAAAAGAACTAAAATACTTAATTAGAGGTACCGAATCCGACAAAATACCATAAATACGTCTTGAATCTATGTACCCGAAAAACTGAATCCAAACCCGAACCGGATTAAGAACTGAATTTGTACCCAATAAATATTTATTAATATTATTTTTTAATTTTTTAAATAAAATTTTATTAGTTTTGAATTTCATATAAAAATCTCTAACAAAACTTATCTTAAACCTATTTTTAAGGGTTGTTATGAACCATATGTTAATTTTATCCTAAACTTTATAACATGGTCAAAATGAAATTGTCTAGGATTATACCCACGCTATAGCGTGAGATTTGATTGTTTTTTTTCAATTTTTGTTCATTTAGTTTTTTTAGACCCGTGTTGATGTTTTGAATATTGTTTTCGAGATGTTGTTTTTGAAGTCCTAAACCCAAACCGAAATCAACTCGAAATAGAGGAACCGAAATAGGCAAATTGCTTAAATAGATCCTAAATGTATGTATATGAAAAATTAACCTAACTTGAATCAAAACAAAATCAATAACCAAATTTTAGCTTTTTAGATTTTTTTTCTATTAAATTATTTTTAATTTTGAATTTTTATATAAAAATACACGACCCTAAACATGGTCAATACCAAACCAAAATTTGTTCAGAAATTTAAAATATCCGAATAAGTCTTAGAACAGCCTACCAAAATACCAAATTAGAGGAACCAAACTCGACAAAATACCAGAGTAGATCCTAAATATATGTACCTGAAAACCGAATCCAAACCCGATCCGTAACTAAATCAATAACCGATTTTGTACCCAATTTTTTTGTATATTAAATTTTAGTTTTTTGGAGATTTATCTACTAAATCTTTATTAATTTTGAATTTTGTATAAAAATTTGCAACAAAACTAATTTATTCCAATTTTTAAGGGTTGTTATGAACCATATGTTAATTTTATCCTAAAGTTTATAATACGGTCAAAATGAAATTGTCTCCCACTTTAATCTGTAATATGTATGCTTATATTATCTCGTTGGGTACATTAAATTGTTTGGTGTATGACACTTTGATTTGAAATTTTATGTGAATTAACTCGTACCATGTAATATGTTGAACTTTCATTTGTTTATGTTAGACATTTATATGATTATATATATAAATTGGTGACCTAATTCATAACTAATATATATATATATATAGAAATTATATGTTTAATATTTTATTTATTAATATAAATAAATAACTATATGGTTAAGTTATAGTCTGCATGTCTGCATCAATTTTTTTTTCAAAAAATGATTTTAGGAGTATACCTTTGAAATACATGTTGATTTTAGATTTGATTTTATGTCCTAAATTAATTAAACGGGAAAACGGTCATTTAAATACCGAATTTTTCCGTTTTTACCAAATTAATTACGAACTATTTCTCTCTCTAAATAAATACCAAACATTTCGTTGATTTTGCCAATTTATGATCACCGTTAGTCAAACTTAACCATCTGTTAACTACCATTAACCGTCGTTAGTTAAGCATAAACGAGATTAAATGAAACACTGCATTTTGCCCAAATTGATACAAAACTCAGCGTTTAATAAGAATTCCCAATTCTGAACCCTAAAAACAAAATCCCGATACTCTTCTCTCTCTCTTCGAATTCAAAACCATTTTTTCCTCTCTAATCTTCTCTTCTCTTCGCTTCCTTAATCTTCTTAGTTTGTGACTTAGTTGATCTTCTTTTTCGACTTCGAACTCTATTAACTCGGCTTTGATTTTAGCAAGACTTATAATTTTGCATTCTTTTTGCAGAGACTTCTGCAGAGCTACAATTACTTGATGTAGGATGAGATCAAGGATTTGTGCAAATCATGCAGTCTCACAGATTACACAGATGTTGTTAATGTTTACTACTAGCAAGCCCGAGAGAGCCTTGCTTTATGTAACAATTTTATACATACAATACAACATTATAGTAATAAACAAGTTGATGTAAGTGATGCTTATTGTTTGAGTGACGATTGTTGAACAAATCAATAAAACAAAGTGAAAAAACCAAAATTTTTGGATGCAGTCATCTCTTAGATGACATAAACATCTTCTAGTCATTCATATATGAGAATGAAATCTTGCTGGTCAGATAAGGTCAAAACTGTATATGTTTGAGTTGTTGGAGTAGCCAAGCCTTAGACAGCTTCTGCTGTTTCATGCTTCTTCGTGTAAATCACTCGTTTGAATTTTCAGAGAATATTCGTTTGAGTTTTATAACATGTGACATGAAAGAGAGTCTGGAAATTTAAAAGAAACTCAAAGTAAAATAATATAGTCTGAGACAAAATCATTAGCTTTACAATAGTCTGAGAATTGAAAGGAAGCTCAAAGTTTCATAACACAAAGGCTGAACATCCAAAAGAAACATGAGTTTGAGAGAAGAGAAGATTATAAAACGTGATACAAAATATCTAACTGTGGCCTTCCTTTGTATCGAATCTTCTTCATCTTCTGCCACATCCATTCCTTCTGCCTCATCTTCATGATTAGACTCTGATTCAGAAGCTTATTCTCATTCACTCTGTTCCTCAACGAATTTGTTCTCTCTTTCTGCAGGAGGAGAAAAAGGAACTGAGCTTCGAGATGGGCTTTGAGTTAAACTACTTGGCATTTGCCTAGATTCACTCTTCCTACGAGGCATCTGAGCTTGTTCGAAGAAAGAAAGAGTAGATTTCGAAGAGAGAAGATGAAGATAATCAAGGAGAGAAAGAAGAAGAACGAATGGAGAAGAGAGAAAGAAAGAAGATGAAGATAATTAAATAGAGAACGAAGGGAATTAAATTTCGAAGAGATAATAAAAGAGAGAAAAAAATCGATTTGGAATCGCAAAGAGAAAGAAGATGAACAGATTTCGATTCTATGGTTTGCAATTGGGTTTTGTTTGTTAAACGCAGATTTTGGGTCCGTTTAGTCAAACTGATAAAACACATCATTTCATTTAACCTTCAATTAACATTACTTAACAGATGATTAACAGATGGTTAAGTTTGACTAACGGTGATCATAAATTGCCAAAATCAACGAAAAGTTTGGTATTTATTCAGAGAGAGAAATAGTTCATAATTAATTCGGCAAAAGCGGAAAAATTCGATATTTAAATAACCGTTTTCTCAATTATAAATACTAATCTATGCGAAAAAAAGAATGCAAAAAAACTGTATTACTTAAAACTTGATGATACAAATGAGAAAATAGCCAAAAAAAAATTCAACTTATGCGAAATAGCCAAATTAATACCAAACTTACCGATTTGCTAAACTAATATTGAACTTGGGTTGACTGAGCCAATTTAGACACATTGACTAACGGTATTAGTGTTAACCATTAAAAAAATAGTAAACTTTCAAAAAATGGTCAAGTTAATACTGAACTACATATTTGCCAAATTAATACTGAACTTATCATTGACTTAGCCAATTTTGATACATTGACTAACACGACATCTGAACAAAAACCAACCCAAAATGTCGAGTATCGATAGGCATGGACATAATTTCCGAACCAAGCAAAAATTCCCAAACCCAAAATTTCCTATATACTTTGAATAATTCCAAAATTCAAAGCAAATATGAATTCTGTGTTGTGTTCCTCATTATTTTTGACCGAACTGTTGAGTTGAGTTGAGTTGAAGGGAATGCTTTGCTGTTTCCATTTTGGAAATTAAGAAAAAATAAAAAAAACAATTATCTGGCAAAGTTTCTTTTCTGCTTTGTTTCCGAGAAAGTTGAAGCAGACAAGCAGAAAGTTTCAGAATTCTCTTTTTTTTCTCAATTTTAAGCTTTAACTCTTTCATCATCATACACACACGAGTGTTTCCTTCGTCTTTTCACGTTTTGTTTTCTTTCTTTCTGTCAATTTTCTTTTCCTCTTTTAACGAGTCATTCCTCGATTCGATCTCGGTTTCTGAGTTTTTTTCTTTTGTTTTGTGTGTTTAAAGTGTTTGTTCTCACTTGATCCAAGCATCGAAGCTCGATTCTAATCTTCCTTGGGGAATTCGAATTAAGTTTTTTAAGGATACATTTGATTAAAAGTTCGATATAGAAAGAGAAGTGGTTTATTTAGGGTTTATGATTTGATTGAAAATTCTCCAAAATGGGTTGTGAGGTTTCCAAGTTATCTTCACTGTGCTGCGTTTCAGAGTCTGGAAAATCGAATCCTGATGTTACAGGCTTAGGTGATGTAGCCATTGATGAGTTTAACTAGGTTTTATTTGTTTCTAATGTTGTATTGATGATTGTAATCTTGCAATTATACAGACGAGGAAGGGAGAGGTGAAGCGAATGATTTGCCACAGTTTCGTGAATTCTCTATTGAGACTATAAGGAACGCTACTTCGGGTTTTGCAGCTGAGAATATAGTTTCAGAACATGGAGAGAGAGCTCCTAATGTTGTGTACAAAGGGAAACTGGAGAATCAAAGACGAATTGCTGTCAAAAGATTCAACAGGAAATCTTGGCCTGATTCTCGTCAATTTTTGGTAAGCATATTTGGTTGATTCTCTTGTATCTTATGGTTTATAGCTAGTTTTGTAATGTGATTGTGAGACACTTTGTGTACACCTTTCAATAACAAACTCTTAACATCTTTGGCTTTATTCTGTGAGATTAGGAAGAAGCCAAAGCTGTTGGTCAATTACGCAATCATAGGATGGCGAATCTACTTGGATGTTGCTATGAAGGTGAAGAAAGACTGCTTATTGCAGAGTTTATGCCTAATGAAACTTTAGCAAAACATCTTTTTCACTGTAAGTTAACTTCAATGTAACTTCATATATATACATGTATATTGATGCTTGAGTCAGTATTCGCTCCTATTTGGTTGATCTTCTAAGTAGTAGATGAAAGATCGAGTGGAGGGTTAACAAAAAATGATTAATTATGTGTTTCAGGGGAGTCACAACCAATGAAGTGGGCGATGCGTCTGAGAGTAGCTTTACATATTGCCCAGGCTCTAGATTATTGTAGCGGAAAAGGACGTGCACTTTACCATGACCTAAATGCTTATAGAGTTCTCTTTGATGATGTAAGTTTGATACCTATGTATCGTACGTTTGGTTTCTGTCAAGTGAATATGAAAATAATATTTATGCATTTGTTTCTTAGGATGCGAATCCAAGACTTTCATGCTTTGGTCTGATGAAAAACAGTAGAGATGGAAAGAGTTACAGCACTAACCTGGCATTCACTCCTCCCGAGTATCTGAGAACAGGTATATTTTGACAAAAGATGGTGAAAATATTTCATCGTGCCTATCAATACCTAATTTGTTTCCTGTGATTCTTAAAATCTTCTTTCAGTATATATCTTTGTCAGGTAGCAGCTAAGGTTTCAGACTTTCAGGGAAACATGAATACTTATTTGGATTGTGACCACTTTTCTGTTTATTTCTACAGGTCGTGTGACACCTGAAAGTGTGATGTACAGCTTTGGTACCCTGTTGCTTGACCTTCTCAGTGGAAAGCACATTCCTCCAAGTCATGTAAGGTTTCCATATATCCTTTTGAATGGGGATTTTTCTTAGTGTCTGCTACTGGAACCTGACTTTGTAGTATTCTCTCTGAGCTCATATTGAGAAGCATGTTACACTCTAATGTCCATGAATAGTTTAGTATTTTGCTAATATAGTACCTTCTATTGTGTTTGTAGGCGTTGGACCTCATACGGGACAGGAACATTCAGATGCTGATGGATTCAGGTTTAGATGGTCAATTTTCTAGTGACGATGGGACTGAGCTAATACGGTTAGCTTCAAGGTGCTTGCAGTATGAGCCCCGAGAGCGACCTAATCCAAAATCTTTGGTCACTGCAATGATTCCTCTGCAGAAAGATCTTGAGGTTTGTTTCACTACCATGAACTACTGACGTTATTTTTATTAATTAGCATGCTTTCACCATTAATGATGAACACTGCATTACAGAGGCTTATATCTTTCTCTTACCGTTTTGGTGCTGCCTTTATATCGGCAAACAGTTGCACAATTAGAAAGATAAATTTGATGCTTCTTTTATTTCAAAAGGTTGTTTTAGACAGTAACAAAGACATGTTAATCATGTAGATTGCTTCTCATCAATTGCTGGGTGTACCTAGCAGTGCAACAACGACCACTCTTTCTCCATTGGGAGAAGCTTGCCTAAGATCAGATCTAACTGCCATTCACGAGATCATTGAAAAACTTGGTTATAAGGATGATGAGGGTGCAACCACAGAGGTTTGTTTCTTGGTTTCAACCTTGTATTCTACTATCGTGGTCTTCTAATGTTTGATTCTAGTTTCGATACTTGCTAATTCCCTGGCAATCGTGCATCTATGGTATCGTTGACCTTGGCACCTTGCCTATCTTGTTCATCATCAACTCTAATACATATTTGCTTGTTTCTTCAAAATTTCAGCTTTCTTTCCAGATGTGGACCGACCAGATGCAGGACACATTGATCTTCAAGAAAAAAGGGGATTCTGCATTCCGACATAAAAACTTTTCCAATGCCATCGAATGCTTTTCTCAGGTTAAACCTTTTATGCTGTAGAAACTCTTAGTTCCCAACCTCAAATCAATAGTTCACTGCTTCTGTTTTTCATGTAAAGGATACCGATCAAGATTTTTCATTATCCTCTCGCCTTCGCTTTAATGCTTCTGACCCGAGGATTTGTTTGCAGTTCATCGAAGTAGGGACAATGGTTTCCCCAACAGTTTATGCAAGACGGAGTCTATGTTACCTAATGAATGAGATGCCTAAAGAGGCACTAAACGATGCAATGCAGGCCCAAGTCATATCTCCTGCTTGGCACATCGCATCCTATCTCCAATCTGTAGCTTTATCAGCTCTGGGACAAGAGAATGAAGCACACGCTGCTCTAAAAGATGGTGCAATGCTTGAAAGCAAATTAAACACTTCATGATTATAGATAACACAAAAGAGAATCCTCAAGTACTAGAGCAACATAATCCTTTACGCAAACCCACAAGCTCTTTCACTGAAGATTCACTCTCTCAACACTGTATGTATTGCCTGACAGACGTAAGACCAAACAGTATCATCACATCACCGGTTAGTCTGGTTTTTAATCTCAATTTAGTGGCCGTTTTGTAAGATCCGCGGTTCAAGCCACTACGATTCTTCAATTACAGCGAGAATGGACTGTGTTTATGTTGTTGTATTTAGTTTAATGGTACAGACGATTCCTAATATAGAGATGAAAGGAAGTGTCCATGGTGATTTGATAACAAAATTCAATAATGTGTGATTGTGGAATTTGCTATATTATATTTCAATTTTTGTATAGAAAATATTAGAAACTCTGTTGTCTCCTTTTCTTTTGGGATTTTGCAAAACTTCTCTCTTAATTTTGGTGAAGAATACATGGATCAAAATTAATTACAGTAACACAATAAAAAAATTCATAAAATTTATTTAAAATAAAAAGAAAAAAAAGGGCCCAACCGGGTTCGAACCGGTGACCTCTCGATCTGCAGTCGAATGCTCTACCACTGAGCTATGGACCCAATTGTTATTATTAGATATTTACCTTATGATCTTGTTCGTTTACCGGTAGCTGGTAACCGCAGGCGATCACGCCCAAAACGCATGATCGTTACTTTTTCAGCGACTTGAATTTAAAAATCTGCGACTGGCAATTTACGAAAATAACCTTATTTTGTTATCAAAATCACAAATTAACCTGGTTCGCCAAAACCCAAACCCTTGTCTGTGTTCTATCATCGGCGCGGCGTTCTCAAAATTGCTCAGTAGCAAAGCTTTTCCGATCTTCTTCGCGTTGTCTCGAATTGAATGTAAGTTTCCTCCCATTTCGTTCCATTTGCTCGTATCGTTCTCCAATGAGATTCATATTCATAGGAATTAGGTTAAATATATCGATAATCTCCTTTTTCCCGTTCTATTGTAGTCTGAGAGTTAGATTTGGGATCGAAATTGTTTATGATGTTTTAGGTCACGGAACCGAGTTAAGGAATCGTTTATAAAGACCTAATTTCAAGGCTCTATGCAAAATTAGCGTTGATAAAAACTTTTGTTGCTAGAAACTGTATGTTTTCTTACGACCATTGCTTCGCATTTGATATTTTGATTTGATATCAAAATGTTTAATAAAATCTGATTAGTTTTCGTCTTCATCTTATTTAAGGGATTTGTTCCCATAAGAGAAAGGACAAAAAAAAATCACAGTGCTCTGAGTTCTCTCCATCTCCGCCACATCGTTTAATCTTTCCTTCAGCCGTATTCCTTTTGTGAAAAGTATCCTTGAATTCTTGCAAAAGGATGGGGAAACGAGGAGGTAAGACGCTTACTAGCACTCAAGGAGGAGGACAGAATCTTAAATCTGTACTAAGACATGAACACTTGAAGAATCTTGCTCTCTGGTCTTCCGCGGGAGATACTCCTATACCTTCGCTTGCTTCCTTGTTCGGTCGACGTCTTGCTGCCGATGAAGAAGCTTCTGGAATAGCTACTGAACCTGATCTCGTCTTTTGTCAAAGGTATTT
>OVAX01004391.1:0-13548 GCA_900406405.1 Lepidium africanum | reverse complement strand
AAAATCCTATAAAATTTATTAGTTTTTTCTCTGTTTTAGAAGTTAAACTATTATTTTTTTTAAAACATTTGTAAGTTGTGTATTTTGAAAATATTTATTTTTGAAATTTGAGGATTTATGGTAATAATGGTTCAGATATCGCCACTTTAAAGAAAATTATTGGCAAGGTTTTGAGGAATATAATTTTTTCTTTGCATTATATAGGATTTAAGACGTCGTTGGTTTGAAGTCTACAGTTAATTTTTATACTTTTTAAGATTTGTCTAACCTACAAACCATTGACTCTATTTGTAATTCTCCTTTTTGGTTGAATCAATAAATTTCACATTTCAAAAAAAAATTATCTTTGTAATTTACTAATTTTAAATAGAAATTTACTATAAAAATCTAATATTATAATAATAGCTAAAATAATTAAAAGCTTATCTAATAATTAAAACCATTGACTCTATGGAGACAATTCCTAGTGTACAATAATAAATAATAAAATTTTACTTTTTATCTGTTTTTATAGTCACATTTTATATTTTTGTAGTAGCAATTTAGTATTTTTTAGGTATCTAATGATAATGATTAAATATTATATTTTGTGTCATTTACCTAATAAAATTAATAATAAAGAGAGACTTATGAAATCAGGCACAATGCCTCGTAAAATTTATAAAAAAGGTACATAAAACGTTTATCAATTAAAAACTTTAATTCTGACTATTTTGCCCTCACGTTATCACGTGAACCATTTACAAATTGAACTCCTTTCTCACATGGGCTATACATACACTGGAGTGTACATACACGCGGAACCACATGAGCGGGAAAATAAAATCAAACACAACAATTGAAAAGGGGCTTATGGGTAGCTAGGATTTCAGGAAGACATAAACAAACAATTATTGAGTCTACGAAATCGGAAATGGAGTAAAAGAGAGCATTGTGTTTGTGAAGAACAATCTGATATTGTAACAACCTGGTCTGATTCCGTTTGCAGAACTACATCTGAGGTAAAAGCAGTAAACAACAAAGTGTTCACATGAACAACATTTTGTAATGTTTACAACATTTAATTTGTACAACTGATGCATTAAATGGACATCGTGAGGTTTGGTGAAGTAATTACTTGCAAACTTTGTACTATTGTTTAACGTACAAGTCAACATTGCATTTCGGTCTTTAAAAATGTTGAGTATTAATATGTTAAGTGATGTTGTCATATGTTGAGTATTTAATGTTTGTAATTATTGATTTCAATCAAACAGAGCGAGAAAAATGACTTGAATATAACTGACTACATAGGTAAATCCAGTAGTAATAATATAGCGACAAGCAAACTTAGAGGAATATAAAACATTAAAACTGACATGTCTGGTGAATATGGAGATTATGGAAAGAACAATGGTTGTGATTCCTGGGTCGTGGGAGTTCTCGAGTTGTAAAGCGTGGGAGTTTGTTGTTTTGAAAAAGTCAAAGGCACAATGTATCTTAATTGAGAAAGGGATGACTGTGAAAGAATTGAAAGCATATATGGTGAACGAGTTTGGGTCAGAGTCACAAGAGAGTGAACCAAAGATAGCATATATGGTTCCATAAAACATCGGTGGTCTTGGTGGAGAACAGAGCCAGNCCATAAAACATCGGTGGTCTTGGTGGAGAACAGAGCCAGCCTGCAGAAATCAAGAATGACCAAGGACTCGACACCTTCTTTTCTCTCAGGGAACACATCAAAGGCCTAAACTTATATCTCTCATTCGAGAACACAAAGTGTGTAGAACAAGAGCCAGAGAAAATANGCCTGCAGAAATCAAGAATGACCAAGGACTCGACACCTTCTTTTCTCTCAGGGAACACATCACAGGCCTAAACTTATATCTCTCATTCGAGAACACAAAGTGTGTAGAACAAGAGCCAGAGAAAATGAGACATACTGAACCAGACATGAATAAGGAATCATGTATTATGACTTCATGTTACAACTCCTATATAGAGTACTGCTAGTAAGGAGCTGACACAGGGGAAAACAACCTCAAATGCAGAATCAACTGAACAGAGAAACGAGATGGTAATGGCAACATGCATCAATGAGCATGATCAGTTATACGAAGCAGAGATGGTAGATGAGCTTCTTACAATCCAGGAAATGGTAACAACAACTCCAAGGCATAATGAGGAAAGGGAAGCCCAAGTTAGAAGCAAAGGAAAAGACATAATCACAGAAACTGCAGTGAACGTGATGCTAGATGAATTCTATGACACATTTGATGAAGACGAAGCCTACTGTGAGTGGAGCAAGTTAATCAGTCAAGAAGCTGCATTACTACGAGAAGGAAGACTTTTTGAGCAAGGGCAGTCATCAAAATGCATAAGAATGGTTTCCGTCCCACCTACTTAAGACACAGTAGCCTTACCAACGGGTGTAAACGCTGAAACACTACATGAACGTCTTGGAGAATTAGCTCAATATAACATAACAGTAGACAGTGAAAACTTTAGAGTAGAATCTCCAATACGAACTGGATTTGAACAAGAAGAAGGGTTAGACGGGTACAGTGAAGATGATATGTTTGGAGAAGTTCAACCAACTAATGATTGCTCCCCATGTCTTGGTGATGACTAGCTTACCACAGAATACATTGACAATGCTCCATTTAATCTAACAAACGATGCAATATACATTGGTAAGGTCTTCAAAAGCAAGTCAGAAATACAAGCAACGTTGGCTATATATGCTATAAAGAGATTTTTCAGTTATAAGCAAATAAGATCCGACAAATAATGCTTAATTATTCGTTGTGTTGACAAGAATTGCAGCTAGTGTGTGTATGGACACATAGTCCAAGGAAGTTCCAAAAAAATGGAAATTCGCACTGCAAGACTTATACATACATGTGATGTATTTACAAGGAAAGACTATGGAAAGAAAGCATCATGCAAGGTCATAGCTGACATGCTCAAATCAAAATTTTCAAATGGACAAACAGGTCCAAGAGCTGTTGAGATTCCTGGAATTGTCTTTGATCAATTACACGTACCAATCTCATACATTAAAGATTGGTATGCAAAGGAGAAAGCATTAACTAAAGCTAATGGCACAGATGAAGAGAGCTTTGCTTTACTAGAGACATACTTACAACAGCTAAAAATAGCTAACCCCGGGACAGTGATAACCATTGTTACCCGAAGGGAATTGACAGCAAGAAACAAGTTTAAGTACCTTTTCTTTGCACTTGGAGCATGTATAAGGGCAGCAGATTCCATGCGTCTTGTTGTGGTCATTGATGCAAAAACTATCAAAGGGAAATACAAAGGGTGTTTGTTGACAGTAAGCTTTCATGACAGGAATTTCCAAATCATGCCTCTTGCATTTGGTGTTGTTGATGGGGAAAACGATGACTCTTGGACCTGGTTTTTCAAAGAACTCTCAGAAATCCTACCGGATAAGTATGACTTAGTTTTTGTTTCAGATCGCCACAACTCAATCTACGCTGCATTATGAACGGTATATCCTAAACCAAAGCATGGAGCTTGTGCAGTCCACCTAACCCGCAATGTAAAAGCAAGATTCAGTAAGCACAAAGGTTTGGCATTCTTGGTTTCTAAAGCTGCACATGCATATACTGTAAAAGAATTCCAAGAGAGGTTTGAAGAAATTGGTAGCCGAAGTCAACATTGTGCCAACTACCTTAGGGGAATAAACATTTCTCATTGGAGCAGGGTGTATTTTCAAGGGAAACGCTACGACATGATGAGTAGTAACGTTGGAGAGAGCCTCAATGCAGCTGTTGCAAAAGTGTTAGAGCTGCAAATTGTAACTATGCTTGAATCCATTAGAATGATGCTAATAAGGTGGTTCTGTTGCCGAAGATCAAAAGCTAAAAAGCATGAAGGTTTTGTTACTCCGGAAGTTGAAAAAGTGTGGATAAAACATCTAACTGAATCTGCAAACTTAACCGTTAGTCCAGCTAGCAGAAACATTTGGCAAGTGAACAACTACAATGGCAATACCTTTACAGTGGATACAAACAGAAATACTTGCACATGTAAAGTGTTTGACGCAATCAGAATACCATATGTGCACGCCATTGCAGCTGCGAGAGTTGAAGGAGTAGATCTTGCAAGCTTAGTAGACTTTTTGTACAGCATAACAGCCTGGCGAAACGCGTATGAAGGGATAATTATGCCAGTTCCATCTGATAATCAACAAGTGACAAACAGAGACACAGAGACAGCCACTCTTTTACCACCTGAAACAAGGAAGGGAGCTGGAAGACCACGAAAGCGCAAGATTACATCACAAGGAGAGTCCCAGGTAAATCATCCAAAAGATTTTTATATGACATAAGCAAAATTTGGTTTGTTAAGTGTGACATAACCCCCATACAGGTCTGTTTTAAATGACAACCAATGTTTTTACTAATGCAAATCAATTATGCAAATGTAGAGGAGGAACTATCCAAATTTCCAAATTAGGAGATGTTCCCGCTGTCAACAAGATGGCCACAACAAGGCAATGTGTAGAAATCCGATTCCATAAAGGTAAGAAAAGAACGAGATACAAGCAAAGAGACTGCAATAACCAAACCCAAAACTGTTTTATAAAAGATGTACAATATTGCAGGAATCAGATGCAAGAAAGGAAAAGTGAAGGTGTGGGGGAAAAACATTTTGGTGTACATAAGGTAACAAGCAAGTACGAGAAGATGGAAATGGTACGTTTAAAGCGGTGTTTTTGGTTGTAAACATGTAAAGACTGCGTCAGGGGGAGGAGATGAAAGGAATCAATGTACAAAGAACCATCCTCCAGGTCGGATTAAAAACAATGAATCATGCAGTGGGTAAGGCGTGGACATGAATTTACTCATGTTTTGGGAAAAAAATCATAGTGGCATAAAGTTAACGTTGCTATGTATGAAAGTAACCGAATTATGTAAGCTAAATATATTAAGTATGAAATGTTCAAAAGATTTCTAGAAAACGCAAAACAAGAGGACAGTAGATAGAAACATGTCATCAGAAACAGAGCAAATGGATAGGAACAGAACACATATACAACAACACTGAACAATAGAAATCAATAACAAAAAAGCTGAAACAATCATATACAATAATAGCCCACTAAGGCAAAGGTAGTTATTAAAATATAAAAACACTGTAAAACCAGATAGAATAGGGTCATTAATCAGAAACTAAGAAATATACAAGATTGAAAGACATTAATTAGCAATAAGAAAGTATGATAAAGCTCTCGAAGTATGTAGACTTAACATAATTAGTATGATATGTGTTAAAGTTGTGTGGAAAATGCAACTTTAGAGAAGACAAGATAGATACACATCTCATGAGAAACAGAGATAACGTATGACATAAGACAAATGCTACAAAAATATTACAGAGTATAAATGAATATACAAAAATATTAAACAGCTACCCACAATTAAACCTCAATAAAGTAAATAGATATATTATAATATAAAGCTATGTTTAAATGGAGGCAAGAGGGTCATTAAAAAGAAACTGACATGTAGACAGGATTGAAAGACGTTTACTAGCAAAAGCAAAGAATGAAAACACGAGAGTAGTGATAAGATCGTAATAAAGAATGGTAGAAGACAGGTAGGTACACATTAAACAAATTAGAATTGTTTACTGAACGTGGTTAAACATAATATATAACACCACACCAAAGACAGAACACAGCTACAAAACACAAATGGCTTACTTTCCAACAGGCATATTGGTTGATATAGTAAGGAGAGTTGGACACGGAGGCTTCAGGGAGTTACGCCATATGTTAGCCACTGGACATGAAGGTCGTAATGCAGTCTACGTCAATAATGTGTTAAACGAAGTGGAGATTGACGAGTTTATTTTCGTGAGCTCATTAGCAAATCCAAACTCGGTGTATCGTCCATTCTTCCAAAGATGTTTGGATGCTGGGAATATTACAGTGAAGTATGTGGAGGGGATTAGACTTGCTGTGAAGTTCAGACCGTCAGAACACAGCATGAGTCTAATCAAAAGTGCAGAAGACTACCTAGTTTATGCACAGTTTGCCTATGGAGTCTTTGTAATCTGCTCAGGGTATTGCGAGATAGGAATAACTACAATACGAAGGCTTTGTAGGAGATTTCCATGGTTTAACGACATCATAGATATTGCTGAAATGGTGATGCCTCAAATAGCAGATATTGAGCCACCAAGAGCAGGCAACTACGAAGCAACATACAACTATCCTGCTGCAGCAAGACCAGAGTGTATTCACTACACTTGCACAAGGTACGACATGTGTTTTCATTGCCTCCCATATTTCTACTGCCTTCATATTCGTGAACATTGTTGAAATTACACATAGAAAGCAATGCCTTTCGAGTCAACCAAATTACAACAGTAAGAAGACCATAAAATGGGTGTAAAATAATTAAACCTTGTAAAATAAGGCGTATGTAATGTCTGCAGGTTGTAAAATATGGCATTTTTCTTTGGTATCATGTAATATAAACGTACTATAAAGCTTGTAATATAGGATTTGTAACATAAACCTTGTAATGTAAACCTTCTAATGTAAACCTTGTAATGTAATATGTATAACTACACCTAGTAAGATAAGCTTAATAACTGAACCTTGTACGGTAAAACTTGTTATATAAAGGTTGTAATAAGGGGTGTAATATGAACCTCTAATATTAATACAAAAAGCTTTGTAATATAGACGTCTAAGATAAAGATAATGAGGTTTATAGTGTAATCGTGGAAGACAATGACAATAAGCTTCCCAAAATAAACTTATAAGATAAAGACAGTCCTAGTAAAAGAATGCTAACAATAATTGTTAAGGTATTCTAAAGTTATTAGAAAACAAAACAACAATTACAACGTATGTTCGACACGAAGAAAGAAAACAATTTAACAAACAAGTGAACGTAACAAAAGTAACTCAATGCTTGAAACGTAGGAAATTCTAAACAATTCGAGAAGTAAATAGAAGTTAAGGTCAAGAACCAACTAAACTTGTAGAAGCCATATGTTAAAGTTTAGAAACAAAGCTTGAATACACCTCAACTGCGTAGTCCAAACAAAGATTATCAACCATGGAGTCTGTGATGTCAACCATTCCTTCACATAACAACCCTGCTGCATGCAACTCCATGGGCTTAATACAAAATGGACCACAGTCTCTAGTCCGAGAATTTTGAGGCACCCTAGGAAGTCGAGAGAAGGTGAAACCAGCAATGGGGACAGAATGCAAATCTAAAGAACGACAACAACTCTCAATGACATAACGTATCATTTGGCCAACAGAAGACATATATCCACCAACCTTCCGATCACAGGTCGATGAAATGAATAGATCAAGGACATCTATATGAAACCGATCCAAGTGTATGACCAATCCAACCCAATGACGGTTACCCCAATTCATTGGAACATATACCACCTTTACGTCCCTAAACCACATCATTCGAACACTCCAATCCCAAACTTTTCCAAGAACACAACACTTGATGAAAGTATGCGGGACAAAACAACTTTTCTTTNGCGGGACAAAACACCACCCTTTGACCAACGATGGTAATCTGATACTAAAAACTGAGGTAGCAGAGACTCATTAAAAACTTTAAGCTCACGTAAAAGGGAGCACCCTCTTTTACACCATAAAGACCTCAATATTAAATCAACATGCTGAAACAAAAGGCAGAAAGACAAATATATAAGTACACGTATTGGAAGAGAAAAAAGCAAAAAGAAAAGGAATGAGCAGCTCAGTAAAGATAAGGAAAGTACACTTGTGAGAACCCATGAGGTGGGTGTTAGAATCTCAGTAAAGAACGATGGTGGTGCATCATATCCGTCTATTTGATACCGCCTACAAAACAAAGTAAACAAAATCAATACAACTCAGTAAACCCAAAAAAAAAAAGACATATATAGAGGACGCTTACTTGTCCCCATTAGCTTCAAGCTTATCCATTAACTTTGCAACTCTGGAATGACATACAACAGAGAAATGCTGAGCAGTACCAGAAGGAGGAACAAGGCCAAGGTCCATTGTTTTAGTTGAAACAGATGCAGGAACAAGAGCTTTCGATTCTGACAATAACACCTTCGCTAAAGGTTGAGAAGTAACATTTAGTGCGAGGTCTTGAAAATTATTAGGAGACATCGGTGCAGGAAATTCATTTCCAGGAACAGCATTGACAATCAACTTCCGAGGAGGAAAACCAATCTTCCTCACAGAAGATGGAATAAAATATGTAGAGAAACCAGACATTACAGTATAACCACCCTACAAAAGTAAGATAACAACATAAGCAAACCAATAAAGTTAATATGACCAAAACCCATCCAAATAACTTAACTATCATAATCAGCAACAAGAATACACCCCACATAGCAAACAATACCTCAGGTGGGACAATGGGTTCATGTGAAGACCCTTTAAAAGCAGAGTAGTGTTTAACTTCTTCATGTACTACCCCATTCTAAATAAAACAGAAATTACAGAACAGGGAAAATTATAAACAGCTAAAACATGGAGAAAAAGTACTCAATCACAGCCGTATTGACCACAACTTTACTAAAGGTAATCAAACCTCATCTATAAATACAGATGATTTAGGATGTGCTAACTTCTGACTTGATATGGCACACACAGGTGCAGACAAAGATTGACAACCATTTCAATTTGAAACCTACAGACATCATATAACAATATCAAGACACAAGTATCAACTAGAAAACAAAACTTGGAAAACTCAGAAAGATAACATAGCTTTAACCTCAACATCACCCTCAACCAGATATGGTCCACTATGACAATCTCTAACCTGTAAACAGAAATGACAATTTACTCAATAAAAACACACAAAGCAAATAACAAAAAGCAAACGAAAGGCAACAACCTTCGATGGTGAGGACGAGTTCCCAACAGATGAGCTATTTGCTGCTAAAACAGATTTATCAACGCCAGGCGTTTGACATGGCCGGGAAACCGAAGGAACAATAGAAGGCGACACTAGCACAGGAGATGACAGATTTTTGCGACGGGAGGACAAATGCATCTTAATTTCAGAAACAATCACCTTTGAAATATTATCCATAGCAGCCTAAATTCGCTCTGAGAGGGCTAAGAGCTGAACCTGCAAACCATCAAGCTTGCGAGTAAGAGCATTAGTCATGTACGACACATGACAACAACTGAAACCAGTTTCCTGTTGTGAACAAAATGGAGAAGCTTTTGCTCATGCTTTTTCATGGTTAGGACTGTCATCACATGCTTTCTCTACCCTAAACCAATCAACACTCGAGAAATTATAACCATCACAGATTAAGCTCTCCAAGTACAAAACCTTGGCATCTCTCGAACCACAACGTTCAGCTCCACCAGAAAACGGAATGATGTGACAAACCTTAAGCTACCAAAAAAAAATTATATATGTAAGCATCATGAAAACAAGAGTATATAATAGCTAAACTAAGAGACAAAAACTTACATGTTCAAATGACTTAATCTCCAAAATACTTTCATTATGGAAACATTTCAGTGGCGGCAAAGCATGAAATTGCACCCAAAAAAATTCCAAAAAAAGTGGACCAGATTTAAAGAAAAAGAGCTGAACAACAACTGGAAACCGATGAACAACAATAGACGGTTTCTCAAGCTTCCTTTTAACCTCCGCTACTTTGCAAACTGAACCACTAGCTTTAACCATTGTAAGGGTACGATCAAAAGACAGCCTGCCCCAAGGATATGAAAAAAACTTCTAAAGATCTTCAACCAGTAGAACAACATGGAATGATGGTTTGACAGGATGAGTATCAAAAATTAGAATACCATCCACAATTACAATTAACACCAAGCGCAATCTTCGTCACCCATCCATCTGAAGGTCTGCCCTCAACATATCAACAATATCATCAATAGTATAACTTCTTTTAGGGCCAAAAAGAGGGTACCAAAAAGAAGCTTCATTAGTAGGCTGACTTTCGGATTTCTGGAAGACATCATCCTTTGGATAACCAGAGCAAATGAGGCTAGTGATAGCTTCAAACTCCAGAAGAGAAAACCTGAGAGGCTGAGCAAGCTGCCTGCACAACATGTTATGGAAAACTCTGCCAGATAAAGAGCATTGCTTGACAAGAAGCAAGAACAATGAACGAAAAGGAGATGATAAAAGCGTGTCCAACTCTGGTGTGCCTTGAAGGATATCAACAATATCAATAAGATGTTGTAGTCTTGAATACGAATTGATCCGGCCTTCCTTTGGATACAGAGGAAGTGGGAAGAGGGGAATATGTAATAACTCTGAAGACTTAGCTGAAACAGAATGAAAATTAACATTATGACCGTAACAGTAAAGGAAATGTACTTCACATAATGACATGAAACCAGAAAACATAATAGAGGAGAATACAACACCCAATTAAACACCAAGAGAACACAAAATAAGCAGAAGTTAATTAACTGAAGGTGAAAGACGACACATAATAAAACATTTAAACACTAAGGCTGGACGAATGTAGATGCAACATAAAATTCAACAACAACAAAAGAGTAGACGAAAAAAACTGAACCACAACTCAAGAAACAACACCAAAGCCAATCAACAAGCTAACATAGACTAAGCCAACAAAAACAGGAACACATAAAATATATCATGGAAAATGAAAGATATGGCAAAGCAATCAAACAGAGAGCAAGCGCAGAACCTTCCATTCGTTGACTATTTTCATTATCACCTTCACCAATACTGTCCTCCACATGTCCAATCCGTCGCCGCTTAACAAAGACTTCATCTCCTATATGCAACAACCCAAAATTAGAGAGACGAAAACCAATGAACAAGCTAATAAAAACCGGTATACAGAAAATTGATAGTGAAAATTGAAAGATATGGTGACAAAATGAAATAGAGAGCATGCGCCGAACCTTCCCTGCCTTGACTAGTTCCATTATCGCCTTCACCAATAGTATCCTCCACATGTCCCCTCCGGCGCCGCTTAACAGAGACTTCATCTCCTACATGCATCAACCCACAATTGCGAAGACGAACATCCTTTACCCTGGGCGAATCCTCACCACCTCGTACTACAGATTTTCCTTTGGTCGAGTGATGAAAAGTTGCAGATCTCCGAGTATCCAACCTCCGACTGTTCTCATAACAGAAATCAACTTTCACAACCGCTGACTCATTCTTCCGGTGACTACGAGTCTCAACCATCGAGCGAAATCAAGATCGAAGACAAGTATTTTGTTTTTCTCCTTCGGAATTGAGAGCACAGTAAAGTCTGAGTTATTTCAAGAACAAGAAAAAACTCAGATACGTGCGAGAAACTGAAAGAAAAAAAAAAAATCAAACGGCAAATAGNTCGAAGACAAGTATTTTGTTTTTCTCCTTCGGAATCGAGAGCACAGTAAAGTCTGAGTTATTTCAAAAACAAGAAAAAACTCAGATACGTGCGAGAAACTGAAAGAAAAAAAAAAAAAATCAAACGGCAAATAGAAGGACAAAACCGTCCAATCAATTCTAACTGAGTACCTGATTCTGTAATAAGTGCCTAATAGTACCTCTTTTCATAAGATTTAAAATTTCTTATACCTTATCCGTAAATATCTCTAATAAAAACGTAACGCGAAATTGACCGGATGATTATATGACATCTAAAATTTCGGCTACAATTAACTTTACCTCTCACCCAATCCTAGTGGGCTTGCGTGATGCGCGTGCCATTTTGGTCGTTGACAAGATCGTTAGGACATTGTTCTAATCCGTCTTTATGATTCTAATTGTAATAGTTAACTAAAGAAATTGTTAAATCATTGTCCCTATCGACGAAATTATTACTGAAGATTATCATATTATTAGATTATATTATTGTATGGTCAAAGATTGCCGATTGTTTCAACTTGAATTCTAATTAAGCGTGATTGGTGACTAGGCTTGTCATAAACGACAAAAGGTAACACCAACTATAATCGTACATAGTCTTTCATATCCCTCGGTGTTCGGATCTTCGGGCCGAGTCTTTTCGGATCCTGAATATTTATACCCATATAAGATCCGTTATTATTTCGGTTTGATTTTGGGTTGGTTCCATTTGGGTTCAGGTCGGTTCAGATCCAAATTTAAAATACCTAAAACTTACCCGAATATCCAAATAACCGAAAAATATCTCAAAAATGCTAAAAATACCAAAACAAATACCTAAAAATAGAGAAAAAATATTTTTGAACACCTAAATATTCAAAAATATGAGAAAATATCTAAAATTACCAATAAATATTCATAGAATACTCTAAAAATACTTTAAAAAACTATAAAATCAGGTTTTTGGGTACCCGTTCGATTCTCGATTCGGGTCTGGGTTCGGGTTCGGTTCTTCGGATCCTAAACTTTTATACATGTTCGGATATTTAAGCTTTTCAGATTCAGATTCAAATCTTCTTTTTTGGTTCGGGTGCAGGTTCGATTTTTCAGATCCAATTTTTATTCCTAGGCCTAGTTTTTCCTCAGGGAGAATATTTTTTTATCTCATTTTATCGATAATGATATGTGGTTGGTTAATAATAAATAATGCAGAAGACTAGCCTCTTAATAAAAAATTTCCTAATTAAGAACCTTTTAATTTAAATCTCACGGGTATCGAAAGCTAAACAATATGATTGTTGATCTCCGGATTTCTTTTTATTAATTTTCAAAAACCTATTAACAGAAATAAAACCTAGAATGTCTACAGGCCGATCTTACAATGACATTGTAAAACTGTCATTTGTTACGAGAGTTTCATCAATTTTTTTGTACGTAGCTCATCGTTAAAGCAAGAGTAATTGATCTCAATATTTTCCGGTAAATAATTTAAAATACTTATAGTATTAAACTATTAATCTATTATAGTACTAGTCTGCCGACCATAAGTTTACTGTGATTTAATAATTCCTGGACTAGAAAAGAAAAAGAAGTGTTTGCTTCATAGTCGATGTAAAAATTGTTAGCGTTGAGCGTTCAAATAAAAGATAATATAAAGAGCAACATTAAGATCTTATTTATTTATAGTTGGTTTTAAACTTCACATCATATATTTCTATAATAATAAAATTTCAGAGTTGTTCCTTTACTATTATTTCACTTTTACCACGATGAGTGATG
Organism: Lepidium africanum; assembly: GCA_900406405.1. NCBI lineage: Eukaryota > Viridiplantae > Streptophyta > Magnoliopsida > Brassicales > Brassicaceae > Lepidium > Lepidium africanum. Next base: position 409 of record OVAX01004391.1, on the reverse strand, counting down.
ATCTCCGAGGATAAAATTTGAATAGATTGTTCGACATGGAATATTATGCATACAGTGATAATAGAAAATAATTGTGAGGTACTGAGAAGAAGAGGAAGACTCGAAGACAGTAATTTTAGGGGTGCACGACAGGATGTGATGTGAGACAAGTGCGGTACAGGATAAATGCGGTCCAACTAAAAATAGCGAGATAAAACATGTTTTGACTGGTGACAATGTAGCGGTGCAGGAAAAAAAATTGTGATTAATGAAAATATAAAAATTGTATGGTTTTGTGAATAATATTATAAATAAAAATTATTATAATAAATTATTTAATTTATAAGAGAATTTTAAATTATTAAAAAACCATTATATTTGCTGAAATTATATGACAAATTTCTAAATAAATTTAATTGTATTAATATAC
>OVAX01004390.1:0-13558 GCA_900406405.1 Lepidium africanum | reverse complement strand
CTATTAGGTCTTATAATACCTCAGGAGCTAATGAAACTATTTTAGTAAAGTTTAATTGTCTTAATTCCCGTGGGATCGCCCCAAAAACTCGAGTTCCTTTTGGATTTCCTTCTTGATCATTGACAACTGCGGCATTGTCATCATATCGTATTATCATCCCATTTTTACGTTTGAGTTCTTTACAAGTACGTACAATTACAGCTCTGATCACTTCTGATCTTTCTAGAGGAGTGTTTGGTATTGCTTCCTTGATTACAGCAACAATAACGTCACCAATATGAGCATATCGACGATTACTAGCTCCTATTATTCTCGAGCCCTGCTATTGTTTGTGGTTGAATCATATCATTTTTTGTATCTCTTCTTTTAATGCAAAGGACGAAGTAAAAAAATATTGTTTGTCAAAAAAAGAAAACCGATAATCTTTTTATCCTTAAATGTTATTTAGCTTTTTCATTCTATATTCCTATTCAGAAATAATGAATTGGGTTTTTATAGGCATTTTTGATGCCGCTATTGAAATAGCTCTTATGGCTATATTTTCGGGTACACCACCCATTTCATAAAGGATTTTATCTGGTTTAACCACATCTACCCAATACTCAGGGGATCCTTTCCTAGAACCCATACGCGTTTCCGCGAGTCTTACTGTAATTGGTTTGTCTGGAAATATACGTACCCAAATTTTTTCACCACGTCGTACATTTCGTGACATTGCTCGTCGGCCCAATTCTATTTGTCTAGATGTGATCCAAGTGGGTTCAAGTGTTTGAAGAGCATATCTGCCAAAACAAATACGATTCCCACAAGAGATATTCCTTTAAGTCTTCCTCGATGTTGTTTACGAAATCTGGTTCTTTTTGGGTTATAGTTGATGGGTTTTTTCAAAATTAGAAAATCCATCTCTACTACAGAAATGAACGTGAGAGTTTCTTCTCATCCAGCTCCTCGCGAATAAAAGCTTGTATTAAGATATAGATGTAGTTAATGAGTAATTCTATTAATCATGGTATTTTTTGAAATTTCATCCGATTTCTTCTGAATTTGTGTATGTCTTTTTCTAAATATAATCCAAGATGAATTCTATTTATTTAAAAATAAGAGGTATAATTATCAATCAGTTGGTTTTCAAAATAGTATTCTTAAACTTGCTTGCCTTTAAAGCAATTGTACATCTTATTGGCTTTCAATTGACTAATTATAACCAAAAAATTATAGAAGAATTAAGTTATTAACTAATTAGTACTAAAATTTCTACACCTTTGGTATGTCAATGACTCACTAATATTTATCAATGTTGTTGCAAATTGAGATTTTGTTGGGTAAATCAGACAAATTTGATTCTTTGGTGTCACCAATGACCAATGGAAAAACTCTGGAGGAAGAAGCTAATGCAGAGACAAAGGCTGTTGAGAAAGCACAAGAAGTTGGAGCCGCGACTGAAGCCTAAAATGTAGGCGATTTCTCTACACACCACAGAAAAAAATCGATTTCTCTTTTACTATATTTTGTTTGTGTGACAGACATAGCGAACATAATACTCTATATATATATTAGAAATACATTCTTCTTCACTTTCTTCTTCTATTCATGCTCATCAACCAATAATATATGATATCTTTCAGTATTATGGTTTTTTTCTCACAAAAAGCTTCTTTTCATAATCAATTTTGCATTATAAAATGATTATCATTGAGTTGGTGTTCATCATTATGCACATTTATTGATGTACCAACTTGCGGTAACCCAGAAAAAAATTGGAAATTTGTTTTTCCGAAAATTAGATTTACTCTCCAGAAAATCAAGAGTAAGTGTATTAAATATGTAAAATCAAACAGTAAATAGTTAGATTATTGTTAAATAATAGAACGTGTAAACTCATATTTTTGATTAGTATCAAACATCCACATCTTACCGTACATGCAACAAAATTATTGATTGTTATATTACAAATATGCTGCTAATTTTAAAACGATAGACAACATTATCCATATTGATTGTTATACTATATGAAAAATTGAAAATGCAACCAAAAATATAAACATATCCGCAAACTGAAATATTTTTCTATATAAGAAATCCGATTATACAATATTATAGAATCCAAATAATCCCGCATTGAAAACGCGGGTAGCATTCTAGTTAAACGAAAAAGTAAAGTATAAGCAAAATTTGCAATACTTAATGATATATATCTGAACAATATATCTAAAATCTTAAAATAATGTAGTTTTTTTCTTCGAATTAGCTTCTTACACCTAGAGATTTGGGTTCAAACTTCAACATAAATTCTTTTAAGATTGGTATATAAGAGTATATAGGGGATCACAAAAACCAAAAGTTTGTTATCCAATGTACTTGAACTTCTACATATATAGAAAAATAGATATAAAGGTTTGATTAGTGTTGGAGGTAGGCCTCGGCATATGGCTCGACCCATATGAAATCGAAGGGCCCATAAGGTTTTTTGATAAAATAAAGCGTTTGATCACGACCGTCTAACCGACCTCGGCAAGATCCAACGGCATCTGAGAAAACTTACACAATGAAGCAAAATCTCGTAAACGCCTTCGGCGAATTAATGCGCATTTTATACAGCGCCACCTGATCATTACCTAGGCATAGCCGATCTAAAAAAATTTAATGTGATAAGACCCTTAAGCCAGCCGCGCAGCTCCCGTTGTACTTGTCCCCCACTCTCCGACCCACCAGCTACGATCACAGATCAGCAGGTGGACCTCGACAGAGAGAAGGATTATACATAATGAACTCTGTCTATAAAAGGGAGTATGGGTGACGCCAAAGAGGGTCTGGTCGGCATTTTCCTCTCTAAGAATTCTTGAGAAAATAGATCTGATTTGTCACTCTTTAACGAGAATCCGAACTCACTCTTGTAACCTTTTACATATTTCAAGTGAATAAACTCAGTGCTAATCCCACCACAAACAATAAGTTACAACAAAATAGTCATTTGCAAATAATATGCTTATTTTACTACCAATCAGTATTTCGTTTGAAACGATTGTTTGCAAACAACATTTTCATAAAAGGTTGTTTGAACTTAGTTTTGATCGTTTGAAAAGGTTGTTTGCAAACGGAGCTATTTACGGTCGTTTGAGAAATGACCGTCGTTTATAAATACAACGACCGCTTATTTTTGTACCTTATATATAATTACGGTTTAAGGAATAATACATGATTCATATTGTGATTAAAGAAGAAGAATTATTTGTTTATATTTAGAAAATAGTCATGTTTTAGTATGTAAATATTATTATTTTTAAATAATTGTAATCTATATATTTAATTTTATATTAAAATTTCAAACTATATATTATTTCATAAATTTTAGAATAATTGTTTAAATTAAATTTTACATACTAATTTTTATCTCATTACACCATTCAACTGTTGTAGTGTTACCAATCAACATTAATTCTCAAATGAACTTTATTTGAAAATCATTTTTGTCAACCACTCTTTTCAAACCATCGTTTTTAAATAATTTTTATTTCAACCACTCATTTTTTTCCAAAAAGTCGTTCAAATGGTGTTATCTATCGGACTCATATTGTACTTGTAATGTAAGACTACATTTAGAAAGTGGTATCTATCTTGATCAAATCAAAAATAATATACCTAAAAGTTGAAAAGATTGTATGGAAGACTGCAATAGACGTCGAATTCAAAGACTTGGAGTACCATTCCTCAAGTCGTCGATGCTTGGAATTAGTGAGTAACTATCATCGAATCATTCATCCGCCACTTGCACATCAAAAGGACCCCACGACGCCTTTTCCATTTTCTACACCAATAAAAGTTTATGTCTCACTCGATGATAACATAATCACATTACAAACCCACAAGAGAATTTCAAGCAAGGAGTTAATATTTTTTTCTTGAGTTTAGAAATCCGCATAAATTTATATCAGAAAATTATTTTTAGATTTGAAAATATGATCAATGTCTCCATGGCCGTGATTACCGTTGCAAATCTCTTACACCAAAAGTAAAGTAAAGTAGGAGGACCTGTTACATTTTGCTGTCCGAAGGACAAAGTTATGACATCACTCTGCCCAACCCAAATTAGACTCGTTAGGTTACAAAAGGAGACCAAAGACTTATCCTAATCCGCTGTCCAAGTTGAATAGTCATTGAAAGATTTGAGAATGGGAAGGGGACAAAGATTGCTATAAATCAATATCTTAAGATAGAATTTAGAAGAGAAACAAACACAACCAAGAAAACAACTAATGGCTCTTTCACCAATACTTGTTCCTCTGGTTCTAACTCTCTTACCGATATTTCTGGGGTCAGTAACTGCCATATTAAGACTCAAAACCGATACACTAAAACCAGGGCAACAGCTCAGAGACTGGGAGCAGTTGAGCTCCAGGAATGGCCTCTTCTTTCTCGGATTCTTTACACCTCGAAAATCTTATAATTTAATGATCGGTTCAGCTGGTCGTAGGTATATTGGTATTTGGTCTGAAAGGTATCCAATTATGGTTTGGGTGGGTAACTCTAACCCAACACAATCAATTGATGATTCATCTGGTTCTCTATCCATTGATAACAATGGGGTATTGAAGATCACACAAGCAATTGGTTTTCCAATCTTACTGAACCAAATACCAAATAGCCATCTTACATCCGCCAGCAATGTCTCTGCCACTTTACTAGATTCCGGGAATTTTGTGGTCCGAGAGATCGGACCAGGAGGGATCTCGGGTCGTGTTTTATGGCAAAGCTTTGACCATCCCACCAACACATTACTTCCCGGGATGAAGATTGGCTTTAACTTAAAAACCAAGAAAGAAATTTCAGTTACTTCTTGGTTAAGTGACCAAGACCCAGACTCGGGAGCATTTAGATTAGGACTAGACCCATCAGGAGCTAACCAGCTTTTACTCTGGCGCCACGGTGAAATCTACTGGTCCAGTGGAATCTTGACCAACAGCGGAAGCTCTCATTTGACATTAGAGCAATCTAGACGCTACATTGATTATGATTTCAAGTTTGACTCAGACAAGTACATGAGGTACTTCAGTTACTCAATCAAAAAAACTAATAATAGTTCGGTTTTCTCCCACTGGTACTTAGATACTCTAGGCCACATCACTGTAACCAATGTGCTCAGAAGCAACAACAGTAACAACTATATTTCTGAAAGCAATGAACCCTGCATGACAGATTTAAACAACAGTTCAGCAATCTGCATCACGGAGAAGCCTACAGCTTGTAGGAAAGGAACGGAGTATTTCGAACCTAGAAGAGGATACATGAATGATGATCCGCAAGATTATTTTGATTATTATTATCCTGATGGTTTAGGCTCTGGTCTTAGCGACTGCCATGGAAACTGCTGGAGAAACTGTTCTTGCATAGCTTTCCAGTCATTTTCTTATGGATGCCAATATTGGGGAAAAGGCTCAAAGTTTGTCCCTTATGATAGCTTCACCTCCTCCAGTTTAATAACTTATGTACTTGATTCTGTGAAGTGATGAGTGATTGTAAGAATAATTATGTAACTTAAGTAATATCAATAAAGGGCTTTATCAAAGTGCTAAAGAATCAAGCAGTTCAAAGACATATAACAACTTGTACATATATATAAAAATGTATATATATAACTTGTAATGTAACAATACATTTAGAAAGTATCATCCATCTTGATCAATCTTAAGTAAGATATAAAAATAGTCTGAAGTCTTATTAGAGCAAACAACGGTTTGGTGCAAAACAACAGTTTGATTATGGTGCAAAACAACAGTTTAATTATGGTGCAAAATATTGTTGTTTGCTCCACCAGACCGCACCTTACTCTATTAAAGTCCAAAGAAATATTTCGATTACCTAAAGATTTTGTTCGGAAGACTGCAATACACGTCGAAATCCGAAGACTTGGAAAATTATTCCTGAAGTCGTCGATGCTTGAAATTAGCCATTAGCTATCATCAGTCTTCAGCCACTTGCATGGCAAAAGACCCCATGACACGTTTCCATTTTCTGCACCAATAAAAGTTTATGTCTCACTCAATAACTTAATTACATTACAAAACTCTTAAGTGAATTTAAGTAGGGTTGTATATTTGTTTTGGAGTTCTCTATCTGTTTGCATAATCGTTATATAGTGCGAGTCTGATCGTTTATAAACCTGCAAAGGACATTTTTGAGTTCTCCAAAGTAAAGTGAAGTAGGAGCAATTACATTTTTGCTGTCCAAAGGACAAAGATGTGACCTCAGTTAGTCTTAAATGAATCTTTGGTCTGAGTTTGAAAAAAGTTGCCACTGAGAATGAGACTTGATCAAAATTTCTAAGGTAGCCAGTAGTCTCCATCACATCCTTTAAAGCATACGAGACTCGGAAGGTTACAAGCGGAGACCAAAGAATAATTCTCCTAACCCCTAGTCCAAGTTGTACAATAGTCACTGAAAGATTTGCTATAAATCAGTCTCTCTTAAGAGAGAGATACAAGCGAAACAAACACTTGACCAAGAAAACAACAAATGGCTCCTTCACCAATACTTGTTCCTTTGGTTCTCATTCTCTTACCAATATTTCTGGGGTCATTACCTGCCATTTCACCACTCAAAACCGACACACTAAAACCGGGGCAGCAGCTCAGAGACTGGGAGCAGTTGACCTCCAAGAGTGGCATCTTCACTCTCGGATTCTTTACACCTCAACAATCTTCTACTTTAAAACTCGGGTCAGCTGGTCATAGGTATATTGGTATCTGGTCTGAAAAGTTTCCAATAAATCTGGTTTGGGTGGGTAACCCAACCATATCAGTTTATGATGCATCAGGTTCTCTATCCATTGATAACAATGGGGTTCTGAAGATCACACAGGCAACTGGTTTTCCAATCTTGCTGAACCAAAGACCAGTTGGCCAGATTACATCCGGCAGCAATGTGTCTGCCACTTTACTAGATTCCGGGAATTTTGTGGTCCGAGAGATCGGGCCAGGAGGGATCTCAGGTCGTGTTCTATGGCAAAGCTTTGACCATCCCACCAACGTATTAATTCCCGGGATGAAGATTGGCTTTAACTTAAAAACCAAGAAAGAAGTTTCAGTCACCTCTTGGATAAGTGACGAAGACCCAGTCCCAGGAGCATTCAGACTAGGACTAGACCCATCAGGAGCTAACCAGCTTCTCGTCTGGCGCCATGGTGAAATCTACTGGTCCAGTGGAATCTTGACCAACAATGGAAGCTCTCATCTGACCTTAGAGCTGTCTAGAGGCTACATTGATTATGATTTCAAGTTCGACTCGGACAAGTACATGAGGTACTTCAGTTACTCAATCAAGAAAACTAATAGTTCGGTCTTCTCCAACTGGTTCTTAGATGTTTTAGGCAAAATCACTGTAACCAATGTGCTCAGAAGTAACAAAAGTAACAACTATATTTCTGAAGACAGTCAACCCTGCACGACAGATTTAAAGAACAGTTCAGCAATCTGCATCACAGAGAAGCCAACGGCTTGTAGGAAAGGAACGGAGTATTTTGAACCCAGAAGAGGATACATGATGGATAATACGCCAGGCTATTTTCCTTTTTATTATGTTGATAGTTTAGGCTCTGGTCTTAGCGACTGCCATGGAAACTGCTGGAAAAACTGTTCTTGCATAGCTTTTCAAGCCTTTTCTAGTGGATGCCAATATTGGGGAAAAGGGTCAAAGTTTGTCCCTTATGATAGCTTCACCTCCACCTCCAATTTGATAACTTATGTTCTTGATTCTGTGAAGTGATGAGTGGTTGTAGGAGTAATTATGTAACTAAACTAATATCAATAAAGGGCTTTTATTAAGAAACTAAAGAATCAAGCAGTTCAAAGACATGCAACAACTTCCTCTGTTTGCAAATTGATTCAACCACAGCTTCCCAACACTCGGCCTCAGGTTTGAGACCTATTCTCAGAAATCCAATTAGAACACGAACCCCGATTTCTGTATTCCCGGTTCTGCAAAGCCGAACCACCAACTCATTCCAAGTCCCATGGTGAGGCCAGACTCCTCTCTTAGACATCACACTCAGAAACTCTACTGCTTTCTCAAGCTCGCCATTTTTACACAAGGCGTTCAGTATAATCCTATAACTACCTTTGTTCAGATGAACTCCTTCATCTCCCCATTGATCCAGCATCTGAAGGGCTTCTTCTGATCTTCCTTCGCTGGACAATCCCCTGAGTATTACATTATAAGTCAATGCATCAGCTCTGCATCCGGATGCTTTCATCTTTCCAAGTAACTTCATAGCTTCATCGATTTCACCATTTCTACACAAGCAGTTCATCAGTGTGGTATAACCAACTGTGTCCAGTTTCAACCCGATTTGCTTCACCTCGTCAAAAATTTGCTTAGCTTCCTGAATCTTTCCCTTTTTACAGAACCCATTCATTAAAGCCGAGTAATTGTATACGTTTGGACTGCATCCATTCTTCTTCATGAACTCTAAAATCATCTTGGCTCTCTCAACTTCCCCTGCACGACAAAAACCATTGATCATAACATTGAATGTAACTGGGTCTGGCGAAATTTCTTCTTTCGAAATCATATCCTCGAACAATTCCACTGCTTCTTTCGACCTTGAGTGTGCAAACAGACAGTCCATTACCGTTGAATAAGTGATCGAATTGGGATACGAAATTCCAGATCCTTTCATCTCCTCCACAACTCTATAGGCAGAATCAATATCCCCATTTTTGCAATGGTGCTTCACTAGAATATTGAAAATGCAAGTATTTGGCTGGAATCCAAGTTTGTGTTTGGCATACAAGAGGAGTTTCCGGGCCAAATCAACTTCACCTGAATCAATAAGGAGATTGAGACAAGTACTTATGGCATTGAGAGAAGGCTTCACACGAGCAATCACTTGAATGAAGTCGAACATCTCCATCACTTTATCATGAAGACTGAACCTTGAGAAATGTTTCATCAGGTTAAGGAACAAACTTTCCTGAAACCTGCAAGTCTCGTACTTCATCTGGTGAAGAATTGCATCAACAGCTAGAAACTTCTTGTGCCTAACGAGATTATCTAAAAGAACAGAGTATGTAGCATTGTTGTGGTTAAATCCTTTCTGCAGAGACGCTTTATTGAATATATTAAGTGCAAGCTGAGGATCTCTCTCGCGTTTGATCAAATTGATAGCAAGGTCGTGAGAGATAAACTTGGTTTTGGGGATTGTTTCCACAGGTGAGAGTGATGATTCAGGTGGTGAGTCAGGTTTCTGCTTCTTCTTCTCCGAGAAGCCAATGGGAACTACCCATGACCGTGATGCAGATGAAAACCGGCGATGCTCATTAATAATCGAAGTTGTGAAGCGCATCGTTGTATCGCTCTGTACTTCAAGAGAAATTGACTGTGAAAATAGGTTAAGAAAGGAAAAATGAAAACGAAAGCTGCGTTTAAGACATGTATATACCAAAAAAGACAAACCTAGAGGAAAAATCGGTTTCTTGATGCTACTCAATCGAGGAATTTCAGAGGCGATTCAATTAGACATGACGATTCAGAAGAGATTCAAACTCTAAAAGACATACCAAACAAGTTGACTCAACTGGAAGACGGTGCAAATCCGATTCGGTTTAGTATCGAAAATTAGATTTCGGTACGATACGATTCGTTACGGTTTTGTTTGTATAATTTAACTCGCAAATCGGTTCATCTTGTGTCACTTCTGATGCATTGGTGACTGGTGTATAAATTTTTTTTAATGTAAAACTGGTTAAGCTTATGAAGATTAGGAACACAGAATGGGCTCTTCAACATCAATAATACATCTGTACAAAATGTCAGAAAATAGAAAAGACAGTAAGAAGGAAAGAGCAACGCTATGACAATTTCGACGGGACTGTGAATTATATGCTCTGTAGTTTCTGATTCCAATCGTGACACATATTCTCAGGTTTGCTATTCTGTTGTGTCAGCAGAGGAAACACAAGGACTTTGATCTAGATGTCTCGCGACGATCTTCTAAACCTTTCAAGAACCATCTGATCGCTAGGTGCTCTGAAGCATAAGTCATGAAGGCAGCTAGAATTATGGCTACACCTACCATTAGACCCAACCTGCTCAATATATAATGGAACAGCAACTAAATTCAATCATGATAAAACTATCAAAATCTAAGGCCAAGAATGAGTTGAATCAGTAATAGCAGCAAGTCTGTTAAAAAATTACCTCAGAAATAAAGCCGTGACACCTAAGATGTAAGGTAAAGAAACTGCAGCAATAGCCAGTTTAACCATCCCTAATCCATAATACAGTGTCGTACCGTCACAAGACACACCTGCTCGCTGATGACCTGTGGAGACAAAAAAAAATTGGTATCCTAAATTCTCAACTTTGTAGAGACCGGTATGATGATTATGGCTTTTGATTTATTCTCATATCTATTACCTTTTGCGGAATCATCCAAGGACGATGATTCTGTTTGCATTGCTATTTTCTTTCCATGTTGATGCACAAAACGTAAGAAGGAACCAAACAAAAGAACAAAGATTGTGAACGTCCATTCATATACCAAGATCAAGCCAGTCCATGGCATGACTTGCCTCGGCACAATCGCAAAGGAAATTCCAATGGATATCAGAACCACAGTAAAACAGACTACAACTGAAACCGCTCCTAAGTGTTGAGGAATTTTAGACTGTGCGCCGCCAGTGTGGAGCTGCACACAGACACGGTTATAAAATTGTTCAGATGAGATATATTTTATTTAAAAAAACTTTAACAGTGACGACTTGATGATAAAGCTCACTTGATAGCTGGGATGCATGGTTGACAATGTAGATACAGTGCTATAACCAAGTGTTCCATTAGATCTAATATTGTAATAAAGATATCTAATTTGATTGCATAAAGAGCTCCTGCACAATGAACCCTCACGACCCTGAGAATAAAATAGAAAGGGAAAAAAGTGAAATTGATGCGAAAAATGATGAATGTAGCAGTGGTGAAGGCAACAAAGAAGCATTACCTGAATGGATTGGTATATACAGAACAAAAGCGCACAAAGAGGTAACAAAAAAAGGAACTTGACAACTAGCTCATCGTGTTGGCTTTTGCCACCTCCAGTTCCAGGAAGAGTTTCCTCAAGGTTAACCCTAATGTTCTGAAATTATTCACAGTGAAATCAGACTTAGACAACTCGATAGAAACCCTATAATCATAGGGAAGAAGATTAAGACCTACTTGCCAAGCATCAACAGGTTTCACGAGCCATGCTGTCCACCAGTCCCAAGGCTTAAGAGGACCTAGAGTGTAGTGAATAACGTGAAGTTTACTGTCATCAACCATCCACTGCAAAAATAATGCGAGAGCTTAAGTTTCTAAAGCTGAAACAACTGAAGAAATAGAGGAAAATACCTGAATCCGATCAAAACCAATCCCAAATCAACCATACATATTCCAAGACCACATCAATTTGATAGTAATTTTTACAGAAAAGTGAAGAACAGAACCAAAGAGACACCAAGCCTAAGTACAACTTTGTTTCTTAGCCGGATACCTTATTAGCAAGCATATAAAGACCAACGTCTGCGTTGTATAACGTTGAAAGCCTCTCCATAGCCGGAACTGGTCTGGTTTTCAAGACTTCAGGGGTTAAACTAGGATCGAAAACACGAGCATTTTGGAAATCTGGATAGTACGAATTCAAGAACCCTTGATCTCCTCCGGTATAAGAGTTTAAAGTCTTCACTTTGCGCATCATGTCATTGAAAAGAGTTTCGGATGGTTCAACAACCATGACACCAGAGTTTAACCTCTCGGAGTGCTTCAAGTTTGCGCAAAACTTGGAGCACTTAAACAGATCCTCAATGTTCTTGACCACAATAGTATCAGCATCAAGATACACAACTGCACAAAACCAAAGCTTTTTAAAGATTTAAGTTCTCACCAACCGGAATCCGAAGAAAATTCGCAGAAATCTCTTTTACCTTTCTTGTAATCAGTCATGTTAAAGATTTTTAGCTTTGTATAGACACCCCAGAACCTTGTGGGATGAACTTGGTTTGGATTTGCCAGTAAACTGATCTTCTCTACTTTCCAACCATCAGCCTGTACAATTGTAATACAAAGCAGTGAAGCAAATTTGATCATAACTCCAGGAAAAGAAAGAAGACGTAACTGAAGCTCAAAGCTCAATTGGAAAAGCAAGAGCTATTCAGATCTTCAAAATTTCAATCACATAGAAGAAAAAAGAAACAAACCTTGAGTAGCTTTTTAGAGTAATCAGAGACACCATCAGAGACCAAAGCAACCATGTCTTTGTTGGATCGAGTATCACGAATCGATTTACCCAATACCCTAACTCCCAAAAGGAACTCATCTCCATACAAAAGTGTCACATAAGCTTCGTTACTTGATTCAGATCCAAAAGAGCCCTTAAAATGAATTGAAACGAGGGAGAGAATAACCCAGAGACTCGCCTTGAGTCTCACCATAGTGTTTTGTTATTCGGATCTACTTCTTCGATAAAAAATGGATTCCTGATATAAGGGAAGTAAACGTTTGGAATTTCTTCGTTATTTGCTTTGTTCTGGAACTTCCCCGTTCTTCCTTCCTCCGCCGTCGTTTTAGAAACCGAGAAAGTATTGTTGTTTTTTTTGTCGAAACTGAAAAAGTTTTTATAAGCTATGACCAAGTCTACCTTAACATCTTCTTCTAGATTCCCACAACGAATGTTGAATAATACGACGTCGTAGCATTAAAGGTAATTCACTATAGCACATGTTCCTCTGAACCATATTATCGAAAACATGACAGCTTTTATCACTTGGGATTCTATCTGTAAAACCGGGTTTTCTTATTTATTTTTGGAAGGTTTACTAGATTGACTCCACCAAAATGTTAAGACATCAAAATAACTTGATCCATTTCAAATTTTTAAAACTTTAGATTATCTTATGATAGGTTGTGTTAGAAATTTTTTTACGATATTGGCCAAATTCGTGACAGTAACAAGTTTAGGTGTAGTGTGTACAGTGTTACATGTGTGGTTATAAAATTATTTGCTATGTAGTGGTGGAGCTAAAATTTATATATATTGATATCATTACAAAATTAAGTTTTAATTATAAGGTCAATTGTTTTTTTTTTTTTGTCAACACATATTCATAAAACACCAAAAGGTGTAAGGATAAGTTAATCATCTATACCAATAGGTGACTCCCTCGAAGAACGATGTAGAGCATCAACTTTATGGTTTACAGAGCGCGGAATTACATGAAGAGAGAAAGCACTAAAAAGAGACTTCAACCTGTAGAAATCCTCCTAGTATGGTTGAAAAGCCGGCCAATCTTCTGGATTAAGGAGTAACTTCAGAGCATCCGAACAATCTGTAGCTAACTCCACTTCTAGGAACTGGTAAAGAATCAGAGATTCCATAGCTCATAGAATAGCTTCCACCTCCGAGTGCAGTGCCGAGAAACTTCGCCGAATTTGTCGTTCTCCCCCAGCATCCGAAAAACAAATCCATCCCAAACCCGAAATAAGGTCTGAACTTTTCCAAGAGGCATCAACGAAGCATCTATAACCCGCAAAA
>OVAX01004389.1:0-13568 GCA_900406405.1 Lepidium africanum | reverse complement strand
ACACTCCTTCGGAATTCCAGCAACGAACCTTTCTCTGTTCCGATCAGAGGATGAGCCAGTAAAAGCTCCTACTGCCAGATTACTCATCACGAAACCAACCTACGAACTCGCTACCTTCGGATTTTGAAATCTGTAACTGAGAAAATCATAGAAGACGACAACGATTTAGGCGAAATCGTATATGGGTCCTCCTTTATCTGGGTCGGGTATAAATCAGGTTTATTAATACCAATTTTTGGTCTGTAGTTGGTTTCGAAATGGTTCAAAAGAAAAACCACGCAAAATCAATTAGGGGGATATATGTTTCGAACTTATGAACAATGGGGAAATAATTGAACTTTGTGATTTCCGGATTTAAACAGAATCTCAAAGTTCGTGGGAAAATAGTTTGATAAGAAAGTTCGGAGGGGGGAAGAGAAAAATAGGCTGAAAACCCGTAATTTTTTGCATAAGTCAATGGGTCGACTAAAAGTATGACTAAAATATCTCTTTAAATTTCCAAAAACCCTGAAAAACCGGAATCCATAACGAAACCAGTCGGGTCGGGTCGGTCGGGTCAGATCTAGCAGCGTCTTGGTAGGACAGATCCAAAGCAAACACTCAACCGTATAAAAGCTGCCGGAAGCGCGTCACCGATCACGCGCATTCATCTTTCTCTCACCTAATCAGGAGTTTGTCTTTAATGGTGAAATCGATCTAATTTGTCCGTGAACTAAAGAAATCTTTTTGCTAAAACCTTGCTTCATCTATACTTCATAAATCTCTTTCTTCACTATATTTGCTTCTGTGTATATATGAATTCATAAGACTAAGTAGAGAGGGCTAGTCCACGACAACAATGCTACAATGGCTCAATTTAGACAATCAGGAACGGAGAGATTTAGCGGTCGCGGCGGTTACCAGAACGGCGGAGCAGGGTCGTCTGATCACGTAGCAATCGGGATTAGAAACGGTTCCGGCGGTGGTAAGGCTAGTCGATGGCGGCGATCCACACGAACTGAGAGGATTCATCGACTTGGATTTGGCTCTGTTTTGTTCGTTCTCTGCCTTGTGCTTGTTGTCACTGTTCTAGCTTACTACTACATCTCTGGTTATACTAGTAATGACTACGATGATAAAGGTTATTGTTCAGCTTCTCTAGATCTTTTCGAATCGGATTTAGATTTTTTCTGACAACTTACATGATTTTTCGCAGTATTTGATTCTTTGGAGGGTGATTTTTTGACGAATGTGACGAGATTAGATCCTTCAAAGGTGCTTGAGTTTGGACATGGTTCAGTGGTTCATGGACGAGACTCGAGATATTGGGATAAGGATGATAGAAGACGAGATGATGATTATAATGAGGAGGAAGTGGAGCATAAATCTAAGAGTAAATCTGTTGATGAGGATGAAGTGAAAAAGGATGATTCACTTCACAATCCTGTGAAGAGTTCAGATCTGAGGGGGATTGGTTTGTACAATGAAGCTGGAAGGAATGAACTAAAGAAGTTTGAAGTTGAGTATCAACCTTCCCTTGGGAAAGGTGGTGAATCATTAAAGAGAAATGATGGGCATCAGGAGGCAGATGATGTGGATCCTGATAATGATGATGCAGTTGATTTTCATGATAGTGATGAATACGTTGATTCTGGGCATGATGATGGTGAAAATGAAGAGTCGCACAAAGAGAAGCCTACTGAGGTTCTTCATTCCATGACCAAGAAACATAATATGGATAAAGATGATGAAACTATGTCGAAAAAGTCACTTGGGGATTCTTCTCTTATTAGTAAGGGTGGGAAGTCTGGGAAAGCATCACGATCTGAGACAAAAAGAAGAGGTCGTCGCAGGTCTTCAGGTGATAATTTGTAATTAGGTTGGTTGAGAAGTCAAATTGGGTATTTGCTGCTCATCATTCATTTGTTGTTTAAATTTTTCAGGTTCATGTGAAATGAAGCTATTGAATTCTAGTCAACCAATAGTGGAGCCCTTGAATACTCGAAAGTCTGCTAGATTCTCCTTACAGTATATAGAGAATGAAGATAAGCCTGATAGAGACGAGCAGTGGACGCCTACTTTTGTAGGTCATCAGAGTTTACAGGAGAGAGAAGATTCGTTCTTGGTTCAGGACAAGAAAATTCATTGTGGCTTTGTCAAAGCCCCCAAAGAATCACCAAGCACCGGGTTTGACCTGACAGAAGATGATACTAATTATATAAGTAGTTGCCACATTGCTGTTATTTCATGCATCTTTGGCAATTCTGATCGCTTGAGGCCTCCTGCCTATAAAATGGTATGATTCTGCACATCTTTGATGCATGTTTATTTTGTTTCGCTTCTCTTTCCCATTTCTAAGATTTGTAAACTATGACTAGTGAGTTGTGTATATTTAGAATAGCCTACCTTGCATGTATGGACCCTGAGTCTTAGTGGTACATACATAGTCACTAGCAGAGACTTGCAACCCGATTTATTTGAGTGGCACGTGTTGACCTGTGGGTGCAGTTTAACCAACTGTTGGTAGATTAGTGACTGGCAATAAGAATAAAGATGAAAATGAGCAGTTTTTAAGCTAGGTACACAAATGACGTGTTATGCATGCTTGGCAATGGCATCGTAAATCGGTCCTGTGGCTGTTTTCTTACGGACAGCCATTTGTTAAGATCTCTGCTCATGGTCGTATAAGGGTTCACTAGGATCTGGTTGTAGCTCCTCTCACGAAATATTTAGCTTCATTGTAAGAGTTAACAAGCAACCTTACTTCCCTAAGAATCTCAGAAGACACATTTTCTCTGTTGTGTTCAAGATTTCCTTTTGATTATTGATTATGATATTTTGTTACTTGTGCTAACCTTGGTATACTCTTTACTTTTAGATAAGTCGGTTGTCAAGAAAAAATGTTTGCTTCATTGTGTTCGTGGACGAGATTACCATGCAAACACTTTCTGCAGAAGGCCATGCCCCAGACAGAGCAGGATTCATTGGTTTGTGGAAGTTGGTTGTCGTGAAAAATCTTCCTTATGCAGATATGCGGAGGGTAGGAAAAATACCAAAAATGTTACCACACCGACTTTTCCCATCAGCAAGGTGAGTCTCGTGTTATAGGACTCATTTTGATGGGTCTAACTAGCACATATCTTTCCTAGCAGTTGCACTTAGAGAACAAATCGGTGACTCGTGGTTAAGTATGTTTGAAAATATTCAGGATAGAACATCAGTTATAAAGCATATTTGTAATTTCATTCTGAGCCACAAAATAAAGTAAAGTGTGGAATACGTTAAAGATTAGATATTGAAATTTGAAAGGTTTTTCTCGGGACATATGTATCTAAATGCGATAAGCAATACCCACCGAAAAGCTTCTCAAGTCAGACCTGATTTTTATCAGCACTCATAAACTTATTTGTTTATCCTGCCAGGTACTCAATCTGGTTGGACAGCAAGTTACGACTTCAGCTGGATCCCCTACTCATTTTGGAGTACTTCCTATGGCGTAAAGGTCATGAGTATGCAATATCCAATCACTATGACCGCCATTGTGTATGGGAAGAGGTTGCTCAAAACAAGAAGCTGAACAAGTATAACCATACACTTATTAATCAACAGTTCGAGTTTTACAAGGCTGATGGGCTGACTAAATTCAATGCCTCGGACCCGTTCAAGCTTCTTCCTAGCAGTAAGATTCTGTTGGCTAACTGATACAAACCGAAATTATGACCTTGCTTGGGGGTGTTCGCATTAGTTAGTGCCATAACTGCTACTGGTTTGCTCATACCATGCACACTGGGTTTTGAAACTTATTTAGTATTAAAAGGTTGATGAGAGTTGAAGTAATAAATTTTCATACGCTCTAGACTGGGTTTTGAAATTTTATTTAGTATTAAAAGGTTGATGAGAGTTGAAGTAATAAATTTTCATACGCTCAGTTACATCCTTCATCACAGTATCATAATAGTTTCCCCAGGCACCTGTTATTTCAAGGCTTCCAGCATTTGTATATGCTCTGTGGATCAAATTATTATTGCCACCATGCAAGGGTCAAGCAATACCTGGCATTGGCTGGCGATGGTACAACAATTTTGTGCGTTTTGCTTACTTACCATTCTCTTTTACCGTATTTGCAGATGTTCCAGAGGGTTCCTTCATAGTACGAGCACATACTCCCATGTCAAACTTATTCTCCTGCCTTTGGTTCAATGAAGTGGAACGATTTACTCCCCGGGACCAGCTAAGCTTTGCGTATACTTACAAGAAACTAAGAAGGATGAATCCTGACAAACCATTTAATCTTCACATGTTCAAGGTAAAGGTTTCCGTTTGAAAAGCCTTCATGACTATAATTCTGCACTGTCAGGTTCTTGATGCTAATATAAAAGTAAGTTGTGTTTAGGGTTGTAGAGTTGAAAGTGTTCTTAACGAGATACTGTTGACTGAAGTCCTATAAACTAGTATCAGCAGCAAAACCCAAATCAGAGAGGCTTGTTTAGTCAGTAAAACCTATGGTAGTATGCAATCGTCTCACATTAACCGTGTTAGCTAATTAATCATCAATGGGGTCATCAAACTATAATTCAATTGCATGGGTCAGTAGGAGATGTAATATCAGGTCTAAGATGTTTTGAATCCATGTCCGTTAATATGACACCATTGTGGATTAGGCTCATAGATTTCTAAGTTCCCATATCATCATCGTCTGGATTTCAGGACTGCGAGAGAAGAAAGATCGCAAAGTTGTTTCGTCACAGATCATCAGATGAGAAGCGAAACCTTTTACACGCAGCAATACAATAAAACCAACTCTTATGTTGTACCAAGCTGTATCAATCGTGTATACTACTCACAGTGTGGCTCTACTGCTAATATGGAGCAAAGCCACTTCTTCTTTGCTCCGAGGAGTTATAAAGTGAGCAGGAGATCCAAGTGTTGTACATTGAGACCAAGTCTGTTGCTTGTGGCGACAACACAAGAGGAGGTATACGAAATCAATGTGAGATGATTTGTAGGTTTTAGGCTTTAAAGAGTAAAAAAAACTTTATATGAAGAAAAATCTTTGATTCGATTTGATTTATGAAGAGGGTGTCCATTTTTATTCAATTCATTGCTTTGTTTTTGTCTGTAACACTATCAATTAACCAGTAACCATTAAAAATATATATAGTTTAATCATTCCCTATTATTTTATTTGAGAATGTTTCATGTTTTGCTCTTCATGTGGTATACACTATACAGTATGGTAGACAACTTGTCAATATGGATATAACATATCGTGTATTACAATCTAGGCTTGGGCATCATACGAGGACCCAACCCGAAAAAAAAAGCTGAACTCCGAATCTGTAACGTAGATTTTAAAATTTTGGACCCAAAAATCGGATTTGAATCCGGATTCAAACCAAGAGACGTACGTAAAACCCAATTTTTAGTACTTTTTAAGGTATTTTTTAGAATATTCTATAATTATTTTGGGTAATTTTACATATTTTATTTTTTGAATATTTAGATATTCAAAAATAATTTTAGCTATTTCCAGTATTTTTTTTTCTTTTAGGATATTTTCGGATATTTGAATATTCGGTTAATTTTTATTTTTATAAATCTGGATTTGAACCGACATGGAACTAACCTGAAGTAATAATGAGTCTTATATATAGATTAAAAAATTCTGGACCCGAGAAAATTCTACTTGAATCCGACCCGACCCGAATATCTGCACCTATTACGATCTTTCTATTAAGGGTCTCAAATTAAATGGGCCAGTTCCTCGGGACGGAAGGTCTACCCAAGCCCAATACCCCACAATTAAAAGGAGCGTGTATTACACCTTCCAGATATATATAAGAAGAGTACAGTCAGAAGAAGTGAACGTCACCGGTAAATTAGTTGGCAGCTCTCTCTGCCTGCTCTTCGATAATTCCGAGGCGCTCTTTCTCTCCTTAAATCCTATTTCTTCTTCTTCTTCTTCTTCTCTCTTTCTCTCGCATTGTGATTTCCGAATTTGCGATAATGTCTCGCCTTCTCCAGACACCTTTCCTTCCCTCACTTTCACGCCCCACCAAAACTCGATCATCCATTCCGGGTTTCCGGGTTAAACCCCGAAGCATCCCTATTCAAGCAAAGATCCGAGAAATTTTCATGCCTGCACTAAGTTCTACAATGACGGAAGGTAAAATCGTTTCGTGGACTAGATCAGAAGGCGATAAGCTCAAAAAAGGAGAGAGTGTTGTCGTGGTTGAATCTGATAAAGCTGATATGGACGTTGAAACCTTTTACGATGGTTATCTCGCCGCAATCATGGTTGAAGAAGGCGGTGTTGCTCCTGTTGGATCCGCTATTGCTTTGCTTGCTGAGAGTGAAGAAGAGATCGCTGATGCTAGGGCTCAAGCTTCCGGTGGAAACAATTCTAACGCTCCAGCTTCTCCTCCTCCGGCTCCTGCCTCCGTAACTGAAGCACCTGTGTCTGTTGAGAAGAAGATTGCGGCTCCGTTGCCGGTTAAGCCTGTGGCTGCGTCTGCAGTGCATCCTGCGTCTGAAGGAGGGAAGAGAATTGTGGCTTCTCCTTATGCTAAGAAGTTAGCAAAGGAATTGAAAGTTGAATTGGCTGGTTTAGTTGGAAGTGGGCCAATGGGAAGAATTGTGGCTAAAGATGTTGAGGCGGTTGTTGCCGGTGGAGGAGTTCAAGCTGCGTCGGATGTGAAGGCTGAGGCGGTGGCTCCTGGTGTAGAGCTGGGATCGGTGGTTCCATTTACGACAATGCAGGGAGCCGTGAGCCGTAATATGGTGGAGAGTCTGGCGGTTCCTACTTTTAGAGTCGGATACACAATCAGTACGGATGCTCTTGATGCTCTCTACAAGAAGGTGAGTAAGTTTTGAAAATAGGCTTGTCTAGATGATAAGAAACCAAGATAGATTTCGGATTGTGAGTGTAAATTGAAAGAATAATAATTGGTTGATGGGCAAATACAAAAGAATGGAAAAAATTTGGACTTTATGATAGAAAATTTGAAGAAAATTATAGCCTCAGGGTTAGAATTCATGGACCTTTGTTAACTAGATGCTTTAGTAACTAGGGAATTTGATCGCTGGAGAACCCATTGAATCATTCATCACTGATTTGGATGTCTCGTTAATGTGTAACAGTGTTTCAAATGCATATATGGTTGAACAAGGGTTGTAATCAGATATTGAGATTATGAGAGATAGGTTACAAAGTATAAATGATACTAACTTGTGATTTGTATCAGAAACACACATTGATTCCAAACAGTAAGTGTATATATTGATTTGGTTAGTATTTTTCTTGTTTGCTTGGTTTAGATTAAGTCCAAGGGTGTGACAATGACAGCACTCCTCGCAAAGGCAACTGCACTTGCATTGGCAAAACATCCAGTTGTAAACTCGTCCTGTAGAGATGGTAACAGTTTTGTGTATAATAAGAGCATCAACGTTGCTGTTGCTGTTGCTATTGACGGTGGTCTGATAACTCCAGTGCTTGAGAACGCCGATAAGGTTCATTTTTTTTTTCTTCTTTTGTATAATTTATAACAAGTTTTCAGTTTTCTTTGCCTTCAAAACCAGTATAAGCGGATTGTTCTATCATTTGCACACAGGTTGATATTTATTCATTGTCTAGAAAATGGAAAGAATTGGTTGATAAGGCTCGAGCAAAGCAGCTACAGCCTCATGAGTACAACACTGGTAAACCTAATACTAGATTATAGAAGTGACTCGAGCTTGTGTTATAGGTCCATGATCAGAAGTCAAAATCGTTTAAGTCTTGTTTCTTATTTTGTCCTTTTGGGTAATTTCAGGTACCTTTACTCTCTCTAACCTTGGAATGTTTGGGGTCGATCGGTTTGATGCCATTCTACCCCCTGGAACTGTAAGTTCATTTTACTTTATATATCTGTACTCTATTTTTGTTTGCAAAACATTTATCTGGTTTCTTTAGCCTCAAAGTTTTGTAAGGAATAACAGATCATTGATTGTTTTGTCTCTGGTCAATGAAGGGAGCGATTATGGCTGTAGGAGCATCCCAGCCTTCAGTGGTTGCTACTAAAGACGGCCGCATCGGCATGAAAAGTCAAATGCAGGTAAATTAACTATTGTTAGAACTTGTTTCTCTTCTTCTTTTGTCTTCATAAACCGTCACAAGTTGTCCTGGGAACTTGTTAATGATGACTGTTCAATTTACAAACTCACAGGTGAATGTGACAGCAGATCATCGTGTCATCTATGGGGCTGATCTCGCACAGTTCTTGCAAACATTGGCCAGCATTATTGAGGACCCAAAGGACCTTACATTCTAGGCCAAATTACATTACATTGCATCCCAGTCTTCTCTGCTTTTGATTCCATGGGAGCCTGTATTTCTGCGGTAATCAATATCTTCGATAGAATTGACCTTTTAAGAGTTATGTAGAACATAATCATTTCTTTGTTTGAGTTATCTTTTCCAATATTTGGGGCAACGAAAGGCCTTCCCACATGATTTTGATACTGTTCTTTTCAAATATATTTACTTCATGTTCTTTATTTAACTTCCCTCATCTGTAGCCATCTAATATTCCTAGGTTCATTATCTGATGAACGTAATAAGCAATGCTAGTTTTTAAACTACAACTGTGAATGCCTTAGATCCTTCTGTTTAGCATCTCAAATATGGAGATGTAGGTGACACTTGACAGACTGGCAGAGGAAACCTCCCTATGCTGTTATTACATACAGTGACAAGCAAAAATTTATACATTGTGTTTCATCTGATACTTTTACTTAGATTCTTGTGAGCATCCGTAAGACAGACTTCATATTTGGTCTTGCCCCAGGAGAAATGTTTATGCAGGCAAGAGCAACGCTGAGGACACGGAGCATCTGCTTTGTTGCTACAGCTGATGTTTTGCTCACTCTGATATCAAGAAGGTTGTTGCGCTGCTCTTGTTGGCTAGAATGGCTCTGCACCCACTTCGCCAGTTCTCTTCCTTCGCTTACTGCTGGCCGTCCAGTTAGCAACTCCAAAAGAATCACCCCAAAGCTGTAGACGTTCCCAGCCATTGTCACCCTCATTGTGTAAGCATACTCTGATAAAGAGATCAGAAGTTAAAGATTAAGACGGCTGATGTATCTCAGACAACCCAAATAAGGTTTTGTAATATGTGTTCACCTGGTGGAATGTAGCCTATGGTGCCTGCAACTGCTGAGAGGCTGCTGTTGCTTTTGGAATGATCAATTACCTTAAACAATTCTATGTCCCCTACGAGGGGTTCAGTGAGCGACTTGAGCATTACTTTTCTACTAGAGAGATCTGGCAGAAGGATTGAATCACGACCTTTGGATTCAGATCCATGCAAGTAAGAGATTCCCTGAGCTATGCCAACCGCAATACTGTACCTGCTCGTCCAGTCAACCACATCACTGGAATGGTTGTGTAGAACATCATAAAGGGTACACGTCTGAGCAAAGTCATAGACTAGCAAGCATCCTTCTGAATAGAGCACATAAGCTAGTGGAACCATTACGTTTTCGTGATGCAGCTTACCCAACATCTCTAGCTCTAGCTCTAGTTGCACATTGCTCACTTTCTGGAAAAGTCTGTCCCTTGAGTTAAGTTTTTTAATGAAATAACTCGAACCTGAGGGAAACACTACTCTATAGTAACTCCAGAACATGGTCTGATACAGAGCATTTTCTGGATGAGCAACAGCTTCCACAGCTTTGGCGAAATTGATGTTTGATCTGTGTAGAGTGTTTGAAGTAAGAAGCTTTCCATGAATGACCTCAGGAAGAACAGTTGATCTTTCTTCATCCGGGTCAACCTGCATGTTTTTATTCTCCTTGAAATGCTTTGAAAGTTTCAGCAGGATGAAAGTTATTATCCCTGACACGAGACCAAGAACTCCAAGGACGACAAATATTACAATCTTAAGTACTTTTCTTTTTCCTGATGGCTTACCGTGGATAGAGACTTTATTCTCTTTTTTGATTATCCCTGGGTTTCCATTGAAAATGATTGAAACATGTTGGGTGAAACTTGGAAGATTTCCAGTAAGCTGATTGTTGGAGAGTATGAGCTGTGTAAGGGACAATAAACTCCTCAGATCAGGGATTTCGCCTGAAAAATTGTTATTTGACAGATCAAGAACTTCCAAGCGGTCAAGGCGAGACAATGAAGAAGGGATAGGTCCTTCAAACAAGTTGTTGCTAAGATTCAAGGAAATCTGCAGCTTTGGTGGCATTACTGGGATCTTGCCGCTTAGTTGGTTTTGTCCGAGCTGAAGTTCTATCAGATTCTTCAGATCTCCAATTTTGTCAGGTATGGTGCCATTCAGATTATTACCTTGCAAGTAAATGTTGGAAAGGTTCTCTAGCTGCGAAAGAGAAGGCGGTATGGATCCACTGAGAGAATTCCAACTCATGTTAAGAGTCGAGAGCTCACTTAAAAATGTAATACTTTCTGGGATTTCTCCAGTAAGCTTGTTTTGCTGCAATTTTAACACTTGAAGCGCGGTAAGATTTCCAAGTGCAGGAAGTAAGATACCACTCAACTCATTCATACCCAAGTTCAGGAGAGTCAAGTACCTACATGAAGTGAGCTCACGAGGTATGTTGCCATTTAAACTGTTGTTGTCCATCTCCAGATAGGTAAGGCTCTGTAGTGATTCAAACGGGGCAGAGGGAAGTGGCCCTGTTAGGTTATTGCTTCCTAGTCTCAACCTAACCAAGCTCGGCGAAATGCTCTTTGGTATCCATTCAACAAATTGATTAAACGACAAATCCACAGAGATGAGTTTCCTCTGTGATAAAAGGTCACCTGGAATCGACCCGTGTAAATTGTTGAAGCTGAGATCTAAATTCTCAAGGTATCTTGTGATCCCTGATGGTATCTCTCCCCTGAATCCGTTGCTGTTCGCTGCAAATCTTCTCAAGGTTTGGATGCTTGAAAGTGATCCTGGTATTAGCCCACTAAGATTGTTGTTGGAAAGAAGTAAACTTTCTAACTTGGAGAGGTTTCCCAACGAACTTGGGATTATCCCATCAAGAGAATTATCACTGAGATCTATTAGCCTTAGCTCTTTATAATCTTCGATCCCGTCGGGAATAGAACCGGTTAACTTATTGTCTGACACCTCGAGCATCTCCAGACTTTTGGTCAAATTGTCCGGAACAGAACCAACTAAAATGTTGAAGCTGAGATTCAAACTCCTCAACTGAACCAATCTATCAAAACCGTAATCACTAATGTTCCCACTCAACGCGTTATGAGAGATATCCAACACCTCTAACTTAGAGAAACCTCGGAAAACAGGAAAAGAAGAAATGTTGTTCGTGCTGAAATTCAGATGCTTTAAACCAACTAGTGTTTCACAATTGGTCACAAACTCATCTGGGATTGAGTACAATATGTTGTTGGAGACATCGAGAAACTCCAGAGTCTGGAGATTGCAGACAAGTGGTAAGAAGGAAGAATTGGAGAGACCAAAGTTAGAGAGGGAGAGGCTAATCACAGAGTCATTGCCTGGTCGGTTGCAGAAAACACCCTTCCATGCACATGGATTCCTCTCAGAGCCAGGAACATTCCAACTCGAGATATTGAGAATTCTTGAGAGTTCGATCATTGTGCTTGTCTGGTTCAAAGACAGCTCAGAGAAACAGAGATGGCAACAAGACAGGAAGATAAAGAAGAGACAGAACATGAAGTTGCCTGTTTCTGGAGGAACATGGATCTTCTTCTTCATCTTTTTGACCAACGTGATTATGATTTTCAGGCAAAAATGATGAAAGCTTAACGCGTAAAGAGTGCAGAGAAAGTGAGAAAAGAGAAGTCTCCAAGGAAAGTGAAGAGAGAATGGTTAGAGTGAACAGTGTACCGTGTTGATTGGGTTTTGAAGAATGAGACTAATTCGTTATGACACAAAGTCACTCTGTTTTTTTTTTCTTCTTCTTTAAATAATTTTTTTTTATAAAGGTGAGTTCTCTTTTGTTGACCATGAGTGTGTGTTTCTCGCGCCAAAAGAAACTGTGATAGCTCCCGGGTATAAAAATCGGATCCGAAGAATTGAATCTGGATCTGACCTAAAAAGAAGATCTGAATTTGAATCCGAAATATTTAAATATCCGAACGAGTACAAAAATTTAGGACCTGAAGAATTGGAATCGAACCTGGATTCGAACCGAAAACCGAACAGGTACCCAAAGACCCGATTTTATAGTTTTTTAAAGGTATTTTTAGAGTATTCTATGAGTATTTTTTTGGTAATTTTAGATATTTTTCACATATTTTTGAATATTTAGATATTCAAAAATATTTTTACGTTATTTTTTTTTGGTATTTTTAGCATTTTTGAGATATTTTTTGGTTATTTCAGTATTCGGATAAGTTTCAGGTTTTTTAAATTTGGATCCGAACTGACCCGAACCCGAATAGAACCGACCTGAAACCGAATCGATATAGTTATAAGTCCTATATGAATATAAATATTTTTAACCCGAAAACCCAAAAATCCGAACGCCGAAGGCTTTCTCTAATCATTGAATTGTTTTAGGGAAAAAATGGAAAAGTATAGATATTGGCAATTTCAAAGAAAATGCATTCGATTAGTTCGTATTGACTAAATAATATATAATTCTGAGGGAGACAAATTGAATATCTTAACTTATGAAGTCAAGTATGTTTTCAAAAAATAATAATATATTTTTTACAAAAAGAAATTATACTAACTTTTGTGCAAGTTTAGTTATTAGTATTTTCCTGAAATATTAATAAACCTATTGGAATTTGGAGGTCAAATTTTATTTGGAAAATATTATAGTATTGTTAATGCTAGATGTTGCGTTATGTGATTTTTTTTTTGGTTTTCATGTCAATTATAATTAGATAATTGACATATTGTAAGTGATGTGATGTCAATATGATTTTTATTTTGGTCTTCATGTCAATTAGAATTAGATAAGAATATCTAGGTATTTTACTTGGCCAAAATATTGGAGTTGGATAATTTTTTTTTGTCAACACACATTAATAAACCATTAAAGGAGTTACACATCGAAACCAAAAGGTGACTCTCTAGAAGAACGAGCGAGAGCATCAGCCTGATGATTAAGNAACGAGCGAGAGCATCAGCCTGATGATTAAGAGCGCGTGGAATTACATGGAGAGAGAAAGCACTAAAAAAGGACTTCAACCTGTCAAAATCCTCCTAGTATGGTTGAAAAGCCGGCCAATCTTCTGGGTTGAGAAGTAACTTCAGAGCATCCGAACAATCCGTAGCTAACTCCACTTCCAAAATCTGTGATTGAATTAGTGAGTCCATAGCCCAAAGAATAGCTTCCACCTCCGAGTGCAGTGCCGAAAAACTTCGCCGAATTTGACGTGCCCCCCTACGATCTCCATGTACAACGTCCGAAAAACAAATCCACCCCAGTCCCGAAACACGGTCTGAACTCTTCCAGGAGGCATCAACAAAGCATCTAAAGCCCGTAAATTTAGGGTCAACAGTCAAAGGTATAGACACCTCTGACCAAATCGAATCCATACTTCGTAAACCTTGTTGGGTTACATGATTTGTTTGACACATTGCTTGTGACCATTCTGT